>JAVTVY010032063.1:0-12428 GCA_036873755.1 Hanleya hanleyi | reverse complement strand
AGATGGTGATATGACATGTATTTTGGTTAAAATGTCCACACATGATACATGTACTCCCCAATGACCTTGACCCTTGACCTCAATAGGTTCCTGGTGGTCACAGTGACATCTGACCTTTTGAACTCAATTTTGGTACCACACATACATGTACCACCTCCCAGTAACATATCCACTAAACAGAAGTTTAGATTTCCAATGATTTGT
Organism: Hanleya hanleyi; assembly: GCA_036873755.1. Lineage (NCBI taxonomy): Eukaryota > Metazoa > Mollusca > Polyplacophora > Lepidopleurida > Hanleyidae > Hanleya > Hanleya hanleyi. The sequence continues at coordinate 12,224 of JAVTVY010032063.1, read as the reverse complement.
TCAGTGACCTAGAGCTTTGATTTCATGCAATCTTGCTTCCACATGTGATCACCTTCCACTCCTACCTGTAAGTATATATCCACTCAGACAAAAAAAACAACTGATTTTCAATGATTTTCTTATTTTGAGGCCTTAATTTTGGTGCTCAACATCCAGGTTAAATTTGATAAAAATTATTAGAAACTCATCAACTTGTTAAAAGGTTGACGAATACTGAAAGTTGGGAGAAGAAGGAATGTACATAGGGCTTCACCGGATATACATGTATCTGATTGATATCTAGCATAAACACTTTTGAATGTTGTTTGGCCTCACAAAACCCCTTTCGGGTAAAAGAGACACTTGGTTACTATGAATGATTGAGAATGTTGGCAAAGAAAGGCAGGTGTCTACCTTGCATTTTGATGGGACCAACAGTCATTTGCTTCTGAAGAGTGTGATCACACTCTCACACCATCACACTCTTAAACATTGGCTGAAGAGAGCTGATCAGCCCAGGCCCCATATGAAGGGCTCTGTGAGAGCTTTCCACTGAGCCTTTTTATCAGGCTGTGAAAAACTAAGCACTGATAATGTACTATACGCGTACATGTAGTTCAATTGAAATCAGCCCCACTGTTAGAAATCAGCCCAATTAATAGCCAATACCAGGCCTATCAATGCAAATTCGAGCGATATGCAAGAGGTGGGAAAAATTGACGACGTCTGGCGACTAAGAAGCAACCATATGACTCTACAGGAAAGTATTTTCGTCGACACCTAACATTCAGACCTGAGAATACGGTGGATTCTCGGATGTAGCCATAGTATCTCAGTCGCGCTTTTATTGCAACTGTTCATGTGAAGACTATGAAGTATGCACATGGCCCCTACTGGCTCAAGCGGAATTAGATATGCTACCTCGGGAGCTGTGATGACAGATCAGCTCAAACAACTCATCTGATGGTAATGGATGAGCATCATGGACGTCTGATGGAGTAAACGCCTTGTAACCTGGTAAATGCAAGAAACCTAGAGAAAGCCTAACAAGGCTTCTCTCTTCTTGGAAACCATCATGTGTTTTTATTATTTTTATTCCATACACATTTGGGATTAGTGCCAACTGTCATACGAAATAGGTCTTTCGATTATGGACGCTGAAATTTGTTTATGGACACCGGCTGAATAATGAATGTCAGATGCTTGCTATCAAATCAGCCTGATGCGAATTCTAGGATGCAAGGCCTGAAAAGGTCAAATCCTGGTTTAATGAACTAAAGATTGGGGCAAAGATCAACATACTCCATCAAACATGTAACTGACAATCAAACTATTACACTCACAGCTTCACAAACCAGGTCTTTCTAATTATCTCCAGTCCTGACAGCACCAGGTTTATTTACCAATCAATACAGCTCCATTTGTCAACCAAATATAGACAGAGATAACGAGTTCCACTAACGAGTGGAGTGCTCACAATATAAGAGCTCAGGGATGGGGGAAGGAGAGATGATTCACAACTATAGTATTGTACTGACCTCAAAAAGCTGAGGGATCATGGGATCTGATGAGGGGTTCTTTTCTTCGCAGGTGAAAAAACGGTAGGTTTTTAATGAAACAACTTTTTGGTCATGAAATGGGCCAGAAGTACAAACAGAAAGACATGCATGGATATCAAATACAAATATGTAATTATCTACATGTACCCGAATTAATAACACTCTACATGTAGCTCAAATCTGCTCCTAGCTTATAAAAGTATAATATCCTGTGTTCTTATTACCAGAGAATTAAATTGCCTGTCGACTGGCACATTTGAGCAGCCTAAAGTCTGATCAATTCAACAAATAGTTAAGTAAATTGGTTATTTTGCATGAGCAGGCCTATTTCTCAGTTTGACCTGCTACTGAAATGCTTGTTACGTTGTTATCATATTACAAAACGGCATTCCAAACGTCATAGCTTTCGAAGTCGAGCATTGATTTGACAGCTCTGTGGAGACTTCTATAACGTGACATCGCTGGCATAACGGTGCTCTCCTTTTCCCGTCACATCAGGCACTGTCTTCAGCTTCCTTTTCTGTTTTCTTTTTGAGCAGTTGAAAAAAATCGGACATCTGATGTCATCACATATAACAGTTATTGTTTTAATTAGTTACTTTTTCCGCCAAGTTAATAGATTTTGCAAGATTTTGCAATTTTCAAAATGTATGCATTACCTCTTTCATGAGAACCCTGGTACAAACATTGATCACAGGCCTGGCCAAAAGATTTCATGGAACCGATATTTCTGGTTCTGCGTAAGTTCCATATTAGCTACATGTAATATATAGAACCTACAGTTTGTTCCTAATTGATAGGCTGAACTACAATGTATATGAAAGAGGAAAAACAAGGTAGTTAATCCTTTCCATTCAGGCCGATTAAGTGAAGCTTTGGTGTGCAGTTGAGTTGACAGATCTAGAGCCGTTCTCGTTCTTGACGGCATTTGATGTTAATTTTTGTGTCCGGATCTGACATAAGATCCTCAATGATCAGGCTTTACGGACATCCACCTTGTCTAGCCCAGGCCTAGTTCCAGAGAGTTAAGTTTTTCACCTCTTTCCTACTGAACTACAATGAACGCACTGACAGAGAAAGATACCGTAATAAAGCGGGAGAAAAAATCAGGTACCGATGTTCACTGAAATATTCTGACCTGTATCATCAGTAAACCAATGTTGTAGATGTACATGTATAAACTTACATTGCCAAATCCATGCGATGTAACAGTCACATATTATCAGTGAAGTAAACTGGAAGGTCCATCAATTATACTCCTGCGAATAATCATGAATAAGCTTACATGTCACTTCCTCTCTCCACGCCCTCTCGCCCTCCCACTCCACCCTCAAACCTGCAAAGCCCAGTGAAATATCAATTGCTCTCAAGAATTCAGACAAGTCAACATTCATACATGTAGATGAATGTGATTCATATACTTTGCATACATGTCTTAAAGTGTAACTGTGTACGTCATATTCAAGTTAACGATGTGAATAATTATAAAACGTATTAAAGTTTTTCTCCAGCGTTTCACTGGTAGTCCGTCTCAGAAGATTCAAAGGCAGCTTTCTACAGTGGGAGACAAACCTTCCCTGCCTCTTTTGACGTCCGAGATTACGTTGATGACGTCATAGTTTGAGCGTCCTGCAGTCTGTTATACGTCGCGGAAATGCAGAGAATTGAACAGATTTGCAACAATGTTGCATTGCGACGTGGTAAATAGTTTCATAATAACGTCACAAGTTCTGACATGCTTGTGGCGCTGTGCCCTACTATAACATTAATGACATTGAAATTGTTAAACTTAAAAGTCGTAAAACAAGAAACCGGGCATAAATCTAATTTGGAAGATTATCTTCAAGATGACGTAAACTTGCAAAAGCACCACATTTACACTTTTAACTACATGTAACTGGCTTGGATCTATCTCACTTTCTTCACTCAGTGAAACTGATCATGGGTGTAAAAATAATGAACTAAGTATACTAAACCTGACAGGGTGAAGGATGTACCACAGCTCTACAACATTCAGTATGCATCTACAAGATCTGTCTACACGGACATGTATAATCCACCAGTCCAGGAATAAACTGTAAATTGCCTCTTGAAATGACTTTCCCAAATTGCCCCCTTCAGTCAAACATCAGAGCAGATACTACGGCCCGGCGAGTAAGCCGATTGCTGACTGTCAGCTCCACAATCCCCATACTCGCTAATACCCCATTTTCCCTGTCAGTTCGAGCTAACACATCGATTCCGCTTCATTGGACAGTTACACAGATCCCGAGGATAAAATTCCTTGTCCTATTATCGCTTCTTGACCTCAAGAATGAGAGGGAAGAGCTCAATTCCAGCGACTAATTGTTCGAATGACAGATTTGCTAATGAATCTGGAGACTTTGACAGGTTGTCCATTATAAGATCACCTTTATTTTCTTCCTTCATTAGAAAAACAAGGAAGCTCTCTCTATTAATCAATTTGATGAGACAACGTGTGAGTTACTGATTCTGTTCATGGTCTACTTGTACATGCAGGGTAGTCACAAATTATCAAAGATCTGGGCGTGCAAATTTCTACTTTTCCATAAAACACTGAGTGCATTTCCTATCACAGCCATGTTATATCTGACAGATTTAGTGTGTGTAAATTACAATTACGGATTGCAAATCAGTCCTGCACATTTCTCTGGCTACAAATTATGGGAATGCTTTTCTGAGTAATGAGAATACTACAAATTCATCATCCTGTTTGTATCGGACAGTATTAACATGTACATGTAACAGAAATAACCCAATGGGCCCAAAACCCCAGTCCCATAGCCACGCGTGTTTTCTGAGTTGGTGAACCCCCTTTTGAATTTTTCTTTTTTTTTCCTCTCTCATACAGATGAACTTTTTCAGACTGAAGCAAACCCCCTATTTGCCCCTTTTTCTCATATAGTAAACCCCCGGGTGTGCCTTTTTGAAGTGAAAACGAGCCACCCCTCAAGATATCCTGGCTACAGCCCTGAACCTCTCAGCTCTAGAGAAGTCTGATTGCTTCCTTGCTGTGTTTATGCATAGACATTGTTTCTGATAGATAGGCTGTTCTGTATCAGAGAAGGTTGCAGTGAGTTCCCATAGCTGAATAACACAGAACCAAAACTCAGTTTCTGATCATCGCTGAAATATTCTGGCCTCTATCATATTAAAGCCAGTATGAATGACGTACAAACTTACTAATTGTCAAAAGGCAAAATATTTTCTTTTGTCAAATAGTACATGCATGTACATCTGTCAAGAAAAATATGTTCCAAATTCAATTCTGACAAATTCCAGGTGATGTAACAGTCACAGATTATCAGTACAGTTAACTGAAAGGTCCATCAATTACATGTATACTCCTACGAACACTCAAACGCAGAGCTCACCCCCATCCCCCTCCCACTTCTCCCCCAAAACCTGTGAAGCCCAGTGAAGTACAAACTGCTTTCAAAATTCGAACAATTTAACATTCATATACATCTAGATGCACTTACTGACTGGTTTGGCTCTAACTCAGATTCTTCACTCAGTGATCGTGCTGAAATTGATGGGTGTAAATATAATGAACTAGGTATACTAAACCTGACAGGGTGAAGGATGTACCACAGCTCTACAACATTCAGTATGCATCAACAAGATCTGTCTACACAGACATGTATAATCCACCAGTCCAAGAATAAACTGTAAATTGCCTCTTGAAATGACTTTCCCAAATTGCCCCCTTCAGTCAAACATCAGAGCCGATACTACGGCCCGGCGAGTAAACCGATTGCCGACTGTCGGCTCTGAAATCCCCATACTCGCTAATACCCCGTTTTCCCTGTCAGTTCGAGCTAACACATCGATTCCGCTTCATTGGACAGTTACACAGATCCCGAGGATAAAATTCCTCGTCCTATTATCGCTTCTTGACCTCAGGAATGAGAGGGAAGAGCTCAATTCCAGCGACTAATTGTTCGAATGACAGATTTGCTAATGAATCTGGAGACTTTGACAGGTTGTCCATTATAAGATCACCTTTATTTTCTTCCTTCATTAGAAAAACAAGGAAGCTCTCTCCATTACTCAATCTGATGAGACAACGTGTAAGTTACTGATTCTGTTCATGGTCTACTTGAACATGCAGGGTAGTCACAAATCAGGCAAGATCTGGGAGTGCAAATTTCTACTTTTCCATAAAACATGGAGTGCATTTCCTATCACAGCTATGTTATATCTGGCAAATTTAATGTGCGTAAATTAGAATTAGAGAGTGCAAATCACTCCTGCACATCTCTCTGGCTACAAATTATGGGAATGCTTTTCTGAGTAATGAGAATACTACAAATTCATCATCCTGTTTGTATCGGACAGTATTAACATGTACACGTAACAGAAATAACCCAATGGGCCCAAAACCCCAGTCCCATAGCCATGCGGGTTTTCTGAGTTGGTGAACCCCCTTTTGACATTTTTTTTCTTCTCTCATACAGATGAACTTTTTCAGACGGAAGCAAACCTCCCATTTGCCCCTTTTTCTCATATAGTAAACCCCCGGGGGTGCCATTTTGAAGCGAAAGAAAACCACCTCAATATATCTTGGCTACAGCCCTGAACCCCTCAGCTGTAGGGAAGTTTGGTCAAAGTCCATTTATTGATGGAAGTGTACCATGTATATATTTGTATGGACAGCTCGGCTATGAATTAACATCACTGTTCAAAAAAATCAATGGTGGAGAGACAAACTTCCTTTGACCTTTAATAGAAAATAAGTCAAGGTCAGTCAATTTTAATACAGTTGATGTCGTTAATAAGCAGATGTGCATCTGTGGTGTAAATCTAGACGAGAGATCCTGAAGGATCTTGGCGCCCACCATCGTCCGATAATTGTAAGCTAATGACAAGAGAATCTTTTTGTCCATCGTTACTAAGAACAAACGATTGATTTGTAATTTTGTTTGCAGAATTTCGAATTTGAGCGAAAAAAGATCGAAAAGGGGACACTGGAAAACACCAAGATATTATCTTTCTAAGTTTCAGGAGTTTCAAGATTCCTAGAAACTGTAGTTGATGTCGGTTGTTATAGTACAAGTGAAATGAGCAAAGTTAGTCCGAAAGTGAATGTCCGGATGATCCTTCGCCTTCGTTATGTAGTTGGGTTTTTTTGCACGTGTCATCATTGGGTACTGGGAGTGAAAACAAATCTCTGACACTTTGGCATGAGCCATGAAACATACTTAAGATTTTATAATTAGGAACGAATGCTAACTCTGTTCTGTTTACTGGACTAGTTTGAGATATCTCTTTTAATATACCATGCTTGAAAATAGTAAGATGGTACAAAACTTAATACTGAAGGGATCCGGTCCATGCAGTAATGTTGAAACTTTGAAAGTGTCTGAATCCTGATTATCTCCCTTGGATCGAAACATGCTGTAGTCTACAGTTGTCAAGTTGTGACGTCGTAATGTTTCACAAGAATGATGTCCCTTCGTGTAGCCGATCCGTCAGCAGACGAAACAGTGGGACAGTTCACTTGCAACGGCATGGACTAAAGTAAACTGATTTAAAATTTGAAGAAATACATTTTAATTCGGAATCATTTGAACTCCTTGACATAGAAGGTGAAGGTATGGATATTCTCTACAGTCAATATATAGAATATGCCCCACCATTTGATCCACCGGCCATATTGGATTTTCGAATCGGACCTAAAAAGATATCTTGCACAACTAGACCCCAAGGGAAACCTATGTACCAAATTTGAGAAAAATCCATGCAGTACTTCCTGAGAAATCACGATAAAGTTTCATGGGGCAATCCAAGATGGCCGCCTGGTGATCATATTGGAATTTCGAATCAGACCAGAAAAGGTATCTTGCACAACTAGACACCAAGGGGAACCTGTGTACCAAATTTGAAAAAAAGATCCATGCAGTAGTTCCTGAGAAATCGCAATAAAGTTTCATGGGGAAATACAAGATGGCCGCCTGGTGGCCATATTGGATTTTGGAATCGGATCAGGAAAGGTACCTTGCACAACTAGACCACAAGGGGAACCTGTGTATCAAATTTGACAAAGATCCATGCATTAGTTCCTGAGAATTCACGATAACAAAATTTCCTGGGGGAATTCAAAATGGCCGCTTGGTGGCCATATTGGATTTCCGAAAGGACCAAAAAAGGTATCTTGCACAACTGGACCACAAGGGGAACCTGTGTATCGAATTTGAGAAAGATCCATGCAGTAGTTCCTGAGAAATCGCGATAACAAGGTTTCATGGGAAATCCAAGATGGCCGTCTTGTGGCCATACTGGATTTTTCGAATCGGACCAGAAAAGGTATCTTGCACAACTAGACCCCAAGGGGAACCTGTGTACCAAATTTGAGAAAGATCCATGTGCAGTTCCCGAGAAATCTTGATAACAAGAATTGTACGGACGGACGACGGACCACGGACAAAAAGTGATTTGAACAGCCCACCATCTGATGATGGTGGGCTAAAAAGCTAGTTCTAATGCTTCAAGACATATTGTGCAAACAGCATTGAACTTAAAAATAGGTCTTGGTCAGTCATGTTCAATAAGATTAGATTCTAGTCAAAAAGTTCATTTTTGCTGAATAACCTTTGATTCCTTCTTAACCAATGTTTTAAAACTTCAGGTGCATTAATCTATCCATTGTTCCATGTCTTAAATTAATTTGCTATTTGAAGAACCGGTCAATGTTGTTTCAACAACAAGACAGATATTTGGCCTATTATTATGCAAATTAGATAGATGACAATTTATTTCTTTACTACCATTTGATGGAGATATATACGTCTGTGAGTGCCTCAAGTGTCCAAATATTCAACTCAAAAGGACTTAAATGGGAAATTTTGAATGTTTGTAGTCTTGTTGCTACTGAATTTACATCTACTTCTGAAATCTTTATAGATGGTCACAATCAATAACATTATTAACGCTACATGTATTTCCAGATGAAATTTCCAGGGGTTGAAATGATCACCAACTACTTACAGTTATTATCTAAATCCCTGAAGCATGATGGGTGATCAACATTGCGTTCATCCTCGCAAGCCAGTGTCTCAATGGATATGTTGGGATCGATACACTGGCTTGATAAGTTACTCAAAGCAGTTCTGGATAGCTCGAGGGGTTTCCACTAAATCGAACCAATCGGCGAGCGCGCTCAGTTCCCTCATCACCCCAATCCGCTGCGAGGTTCAAGCTTTGACTGGTTTGACTTTCGTCACTCCGTCACATAATTGAAATACATGTTAACGGACTGAAAAACCGCAGCCCAGTGTCAATTTTCTGCCAGACATGTCCTGCAAATAGATAGCAATTTTTACCCCTGTTCTCTAATTTGGGTGCATCGTTTATTGTTGTATCCGGGCGGTAATCTAAATCTCTGAAGCATGATGGGTGGTCAACATTGCGTTCATCCTCGCCAGCCAGTGTCTCAATGGATACGTTAGGATCGATACACTGGCTTGCTTAGTTACCCAAAGCAGTTGTGGATATAAATAGCTCGAGGGGTTTCCACTAAACCGAACGAATCGGCGAGCGCGCTCAGTTCCCTCATTACCCCAATGTGCTGAGAGGTTTGAGTTTTGACTGGTTTGAATTTCGTCGCTAGCCTTACTACCTTTGATGACGAACAGAAATCAAGATCAGGTTTCAAAGCGAAAACCACAGGCTTCCGATACCGACGTGCTAATTCAAAACAACCGTGGGGAGCTGCATGTACGAGATTGTGTAATTGACACGACGACTCGAAAACTCATCCGAATCACCAAAATGGTCCAGGCAAACCCTTTGCAAGGAATTAGGTGTTACCTGGACTTGTGAAGATACATTGCGTTCAGCCTGTCCAACCTTGGTTCAGTTGTTGTTAAATAGCCAATAACTTTTTACCCACCATCTGAAGCCATCACCCAAAAAGGTAATTATTGAGGTAACAGCTATTTCCCTGGGGATGATAAAAGAATCTCTTTCATCATCTAATCTGATAAAAGGAATTTTATGGGTTGTTTTTCATGCGGTTTACAAGTCAGCGAATCAATGATCAATCAATACATGCACTACAACATTCGCCACCGGAGGAGCCCGTCACTGAGGTAATGTGATAAAAGTGATATGGTCCGAAGATCTTTGAATGAGGAGGTTACAGAGGCAAATTCCGATTCGTTTTCTAGGAACCCAAATTAGAGCTTGTCCCAAACAAGTCCAAATTGCAGGCTTGCAGAACCAAGATTGAGACTGAAATGACCAGAAAAAGCCCCTCTAGCATACTGCGTTGTATCTAGTCCAACGTATCCCCGTATTTTGTCATGTTGTATCTAGCCTGAAGTGTTCACATTCAGCATTATATCTAGCCTAATGTGTCCACATTCTGTGTTGTATAATCTAGCCTAATGTGTCCACATTCTGTGTTGTATCTAACCTAATGTGTGCCCATTCTGTGTCGTATCTAGCCTAATGTGTCTATGTTGTATCTAGCCTAATGTGTCCATGTTCTGTGTTCTATCTAGCCTAATGTGTCCATGTTCTGTGTTCTATCTAGCCTAATGTTCCACATTCTGTTTTGTATTTAGCCTATCCACATTCTGTGTTTTATCTAGCCTAATGTGTCCACATGCTGTGTTGTATTTAGCCTAATGTGTCCACGTTCTGTGTTGTATCTAATGCAGCCTACGGTGTCCATATTCTGTGTTATATCTAGCCTAATGTTTCCACATTGTGTTGTATTTAGCCTAATGTGTCCACATTCTGTGTTGTGTCTAGCCTAATGTGTTCACATTGTGTTATATCTAGCATAATGTGTCCACATTCTGTGTTGTACATGTACATGTATCTAGCCTAATGTGTTCACATTCTGTGTTATACATGTATCTAGCATAATGTGACCACATCCTGTGCTTTATCTAAACTAATGTGCCCACATTCTTTAGCCTAGTATGTCCATGGTCTGTGTTGTATCTAGCCTAATGTGTCCACATTGTGTTATATCTACCCTAATGTGTCCATTTTCTGTGTTATATCTAGCCTAATGTGCCCACGTTCTGTGTTGTATCTAGCCTAATTTGTCCATGTTCTGTGTTGTGTCTAGCCTAATGTGTCCACGTTCTGTGTTGTATCTAGCCTGAATGGTTTAATATACCAGTGGAGGCACATTGTTCATTATCCACAATGTTGGTTGGAGCCAATTCTTTGCTTGCCAAATTCTGTACATGGAGTCCATTTTTAATGACAACCGTTGAAAGCCAATTTTGTTGAAGCTTAATACTCAGATTCATAGAAATTGATTGTTAATAAAAAAAATTGTTTTCCACATCTGTTTTCTTTCCCAACACCATAACATGACGGAGATCGATACATGATAATATTCCCAGGTTGGAACGAATGTAAATAAATTGAACATTTATAACTCATGATGATCTAAATGTATCATCTGCCAATATTAAACTTCGAATATCTGTTGAAATAAAACATTCGCTAGGATTGATTAACCTGCGAGTTTTTATTTTATGCATGGACATGTCCTGTATACAAACTTGATGAGCCAAGGGGTTACATAAGAGTATAGTCCTGTCCTGCTTGGGGCTGTACAGCTCAAGCCCTGGTATAACACTGCCACATTCAACCAATCTCTCATCAATCAATGTCAATACAAACCTCCTGGCTGGTAATCTGACTGGGGAAGGGACTGATTATCAGCTCTCATCAATATACAATGTATACACCACTTGCATGTGTTGTTAAAAAAGATAAAATATTACACCCAGCTGGGACATGTCTCCAAATATCACTGTGTTGTATGTGCAGAATGACTAGGGGCCATCTCAAAATATCAGCATACATGTAAAACTGGGAGTTTTCTCACGGACAGCTTACCTCTTTGCCTCATAGAGGGTGGCTACCATTGCCCCATAATGACACCATGTGATGCCCCATTCCCTTATAGTCTCTCTCGTGCTTCCTTACATGAAGTATCCACCCATGTAAGAAAGCACGAGAGAGATATCCTCTCCTCTCAACTTTAATAGGGTGGGTGGGTGGGTGGGTGGTGGTGGTTGGAGACCGTGATACATGGACATTGAACAAGGAGTATTTCTGTGACCGGCAGAATGAAGCGACAGAATGGCTGTATGCTGTCTGTTTTGGGGGAGACGTCAGAATGGCAGAATGAAAATCGTGGTCGAGTAGGCCTTCTTTTATTTTGGCGACGGCACTATGGCACAATGAAGCTCTCTCAATTTATCAAGTATTTACAAATAGGACTATTACTGTGGCCGGCAGAATGAAGCGGCAGAATGACCGTAGTCTCTCTTATTTGGGGAAGACGGCAGAATGGCACAATGAAAATTATGGCCTTGTACTCATTTTTTTTTATCACGGCAGAATGTCTCAATTAAACTTTCTCAATTGATCAACTATTTAATTAGTCTTTTTTTTTTATCACGGCAGAATGATCCAACCGATGCAATTCAACATTTCCAACTTATCAACTATTTAAAATATAAAAACTAGAAGGATTTCTCTTTTTTTTTGGGTGCACGGCACAATGTCACTTTCTCAATGTTATGTATCAAGTATTTGAAATACAAGGATTTCTGTGATCGGAAGAATGAAGTGACAGACTGACCGTACTCTTTGTTAATTTTTTTTAGACACAAAATGTGTCAATGT
>JAVTVY010032062.1:0-12824 GCA_036873755.1 Hanleya hanleyi | reverse complement strand
GGATATGCTTTCTATTATCTGAAAAAAGTGAAATTTTTTACAAATATTGGTAACCTGCAGAGAAGACATTATTTTATCATTTCATCAGGTTTGTTTCATAATAAATGTCTGTCCCAGCGGTCACAAGTTATTTTTTGTTTTTAATATATATATATGTGTGCAATTACACTAACGCACTAGAGATCCTTGTTGAGAGGAATGTGAGACTACAAGTATGGCTCTTCGCCATGGGATGGAACATCAAAGGGTTAGTGGTATTTTACATTTAAATAGCCCCGTTTCAGTGCCTAAGGCTCTAGTTTATCTAGTTGTAGTCTTAGGTGCCTACAAAAAAATTAGTTTTCTCGGCCCATATTTTAGGGAGTTATGCCACTTTCGGATGTAATAATCTCCGATTTTGTGATCTGTAGTTGAATGTACAAGTTATATCTGCAGATCTGTGTTCGGTACAGCTGCTAAATTTTGGAAACTTATTTATCTAGTTGTATTCTAGAAGCGTACAAAAAAAAATCATCGTCTTGGCCCTTATTTTATGGAGTTATGCCCCTAAATGTAACCAGTTATATCTCAAGAACTGCTCAATACAGCTACCAAATTCTACAAGCCTACAATAAATTATTCGTCTTGGCCCTTATTTTACAGAGTTATTATTTTTGTGTATTAATCTAGATATGATTTTCTGATATATATTCTTGAATGTAGCTGTTATATCTGCAGATTTGAAGATACATGTATTCTCTATTACATGTAAAAAGAACAGTTCTGGATGATTAGTATATCCATCATATGTTGCACATTCTCATCATATTTCTTATGTGCTTAGGGGAAGCCGAGGGGGGCCCTCACGTTGTTGTTTTTTTGGCCATTCAGCTATGACTGAAGATTCCTATCTTGTGGCTGGTACGCTGGAAATCAGTGAAATCAGGCTGCATTACGCTCTGAATACGGATATTAAACCAGTCCTGGGCATCTGACAGAATACTATGAACAGCCCGTATGCCTGGGCAGTCGCAAACTGTGACTTAACTACTGAATACTTATTCCAGTGGTTAATCTCATTGACAGGTGTACTGGTATGTCTGTGTTGATGAAGGACTGGTACAGATCATTGTGTGAGTGTAGACAGTATAGTATGACTTCATTAACACATGACTGATCCTGTAAGCTGGACAATAGATAAGAGATCAAGGTCAATTTGGTCAAGTTGTCTTTTACAAACTCGGTCACATTCCAGTCCATGTTATCATGGTTGTCTACCTTGTAGCTAAATGCACATACAATACATACTGCAGGGTCTGAAATAGCAGTCAGCATAGTGTTAGCCAGGAATTGAACTCAGGTTGCCAAAATTGCATTTTTTTTTATAGATTTTCCTGACAACAGGATGTCTATTTCCTATCTCTTCCATGTTGAATCTGCTAAATTTCCGGTGCCGAAATTCAAAACGAGGTGTCAAAAAGACTCCTTGGCACCCCTCTGGTTAACAGCCTCGATGTCAGACATGAGGCTTGACTGGTCCGAATTGGGCCTTGTCTGATCAGAAGTGCTTATCCTGCCAATGTTGAAAGCACATTACTCCATGATCTGATCAAATCGTGAGAAAATGATCTTTCTGAATTCGCTTATTTCAAACTCTGATACTAGACATGTATCATGTATGCCAAGACTCGCTGGTATTCATGTTTAATGCAGCTTATATGTGTGTAACGTTGGGTTATCAGGAAGTTGTTTCATCAAGTGGTTGTCTTTTTGTCCCTCGTCATGTGAGTGGGAGGGGACTGTGGAAATGCCGTTCCTCCATCTGTCCATCCCAAAGGTTGTGAATGCATTATCTCAATAACGCGTATACATGTAGAGGCTAGAGCTTTGATCTTTGTACTCTGCTGTCTCATGGGATGTCTGCTGTCTTGATCTCTGCCAGCCTCAAGGGACATTAGGCACATCAAGACGGGTTGAATAACAAAACAAATTTGTTATGAAATTTCCAAAACATGAACTGAGGGATATTCCAAGATCAGACATATTGTTGTTGATTTAATATGTCTGATCTTGGAATATCTCTCATGGGTCAAAATATTCAAAATAGTTTTCCTGTCACATGAAACAGGTGATCAAAAAGTTAGCCTGTCACCGTTAAAAATTACTTGAACATGCGGTCGTTGAAATTGTCAAGTACATGTACATTTACATGTAATTCAAGATTAATGACAAAGCTAGATGTTGTGAGTTACCAATAAATTAACGACACCTTATTTCCATGTGTAATTAGCAGCTGTTTTGAAGAAATTTTGTCAAAGATGTATTTTGAACACCAAACAAAAATTATTTGCTACCTGTCACCATCATCCGAACGCATGGCACGATCATACGTAGAAACTTCTGCTCGTAGCCATGCGGTAACGGGTGCTATCTGAGTGTAATAGGGCGTTTCTCAAATGGTCACATCCGACTGGTCCCGTTACATCCGACATCGGTGCAATCACATTCATACAACGAAGACACACCTCCAGAAAGCGATCGATTGAAATGATCCCATGGTGGGCCTCGAAGTGCCCCCATCACAAAATATAAAGCATATCATTTTCCTGTGGTCTGCCGCCGATTTTATTTTGTTTTCAAATATGTTAGGCCGTTTGTTTCTTAAGATAAACGAAGAAGCATGCTCCACTAGAGTGAGAAATAAAATAGCTAATTTGCACAACTTCGTTTTGGTCTCGCGTAGACTCCCCCAGTCTTGCGCCTCGTGAAACTGACATGTTTGCATGTCTGAGAAATATTTGAATACAGATAATTTCATTGGCTCGTTTAAATGGGGCCGACATTTGACCTCATGCTTTGGGAACAACTTTCGAACTGGATTATCTCCCTCTAGATAGATGGCGCCGTGTGAAATACATGCCGAATCACAGCGAAAATCTAAGGGTAGTGTTAAGTGAAACGTGAAATGCCCTTAGAAAGCTAAGATTCCTGTCACTGGAGACAGGTGCTTTATTTCTCTGTCTCTTTCAGAAAATTGCGTGTCATGGACAGGTAGACAGGTGTAAATTTTGACCCCTGTCCCTTTGATTTCGGTCACAGTGACAATATCCTAAAATGCTATCTATAAAATTGTATGCCCCCTAGTGGCCAATAGGCGGATATAATTTGGCTGTTTGAATCAGCGGGGGAACAAGCAGGGTAAGTACTGGAGAAATGTGAATTTGACCTGGGTCTGTCACTTTCCAGTATTTATTTTAGTCAGTGAAGACTAAAACCAGACTGGAAAAGTTACTGTTGGCTGGGATATGCTTGCAGAACATATTATCCCAGTAAATCTCCAGGTTCCATGCTCTGTTTTCCACCTGGTGCTCCCGCAGAATTGAGACAGATTAAATAATGTGCATTCCTCAAGCAGCAAGTTTATTATGTGATCACTTCCTGAAAGTACTTGGAGGAAGAAGTCCATTATTGTTATATTACAACACATATAAGAGAAGTGGGAAGAGGTGCCGACATACTGGCAGAGCCACATGACTTCACAGTATAGTCTTCCGGTTAACCTATTCTATGTCCACAGAGTGATATACATGATGGACACTTAGGTCAGCTAAATATGCGTGATATCATACTAGCTGTTTAATGATAATTGCTTGTGTGTGCACTTTAATGATGGCCTGTAGGATATTTCATGATAATGCGACTGCATCTGTTTGTTTGCTAAATTGTTTATTGACCATGCAAGCTGCTTGTTGTGAAATAATTACAGAGGTAATAGTCAGTAATTTACAGCTCAGTGAATAACAGCTATCTAACTTCAGAACTTCCTGACAAATTGTTTGTGATGAACTGTAAATTATGATAAAACTGTGATAAACATGCTCGGAAATGGTGTAAACAGCCTAGACTTAAACATGTAACCAGATAGGATCTACACATCTACATGTAGAAGGCTTAAAGGTGAAATGCAAAGGTTTTCATATTTTTCTTTTAATGTTATTCATGGGTTAGTTAATCTTGGAACTATCAGCCTATTTACTTTTTTTGGTTTTATTTGAGGTATTTTGTCTCCTGGTAAACTTCAGAAAAGCATTCCAAAGTTGGTATCGTTAGCCTGGTTGATTTCTCAAATGAAATCCACATCGCTTATCTTCCCTTGTTTGACGCTATTTTGTGACCACCTGGCCAGACGTCAATACTTTGTAATGTTCAGTCTTTGAGTGGCTGGTGACGTGACGTCGGATTCGAGGAAAGATAAGCGATGACGGTTTGCAAATTGAAATTCAGCTGGGATTGGGGTACCAACTTTCTGAAAGGAACAAATAACTTCAAATTAAACCAGCTGTGGTAGATAAACCAATATTTGTGTCCTTATTCAAGTTACACAAAATATAAAAAGGAGAATCTATAACCTTTGCCGTTCACCTTTAAATATTATGCATGTCTGATGGAGCTTTTCTAACATTACTGATACAGGTGACTGACCAGGCCTTCTTGGGCAGTATTGAACACTTTTTTTTGGAGACAGCTACATACCTTACACAAATGGTTGACATGGTCTAATACATACATGTAGCTCAAGTTTTCACTCGATTTAGGTCACATGTATACATGTATAATATTGTACACTGACTTCAACATTCATTCCTAATATGTCACACCATATATACTGTATATCTTATAAAACTATGTACATGTACTGGATTGTTTATCAGGTGACTTTGTCCTACTTTTATATTGTTCCTACTTTTATTTACTTCAAATAAATGTACATGTTTTTATGGTAGAAGTATGGTATATATGGGTCTTCTCCCCACGTGGGTTCCCTGGTGTAAAAATTGATTGAACTCAAACTTCGTGATTTGACGGAAAGATTGTTGAAAGGGCCGTTGAATCGTGGAATGACTGAAAGATTTGTTGAAAGCGACGTTAAATCATAGTCACTCCTTCATACTTTTACTGTTCTTCATATAATATGTACAAGTATACAACCTCCACAA
Organism: Hanleya hanleyi; assembly: GCA_036873755.1. Taxonomy (NCBI): domain Eukaryota; kingdom Metazoa; phylum Mollusca; class Polyplacophora; order Lepidopleurida; family Hanleyidae; genus Hanleya; species Hanleya hanleyi. The sequence continues at coordinate 7,848 of JAVTVY010032062.1, read as the reverse complement.
CACATGTATGTATACAGTCTAATGGGGGAATTGCAAAATACCAATTATCAAATTAGGTTGACTGATTTCCACTTCCTGTTTGTCGACTTTATCCCAGTTAACCAATCAGATCATGTGAGATGACAAAACTAGCACTTCTCGTTACCTTTTTTCCGATCATGTAAACCTCCCATTCTATAGGTTACGTTGAATTACACATATATTACATTGTCTCCATACTTGTTCATATTCGAATATCCTGTGTGTTTAATAGCCAGAGGGGCATACACTGAGGCTGTCAGATTTAACATGTCAGAGTTTGCAAAGTAGGATTTCATACTCCCACATACGCCTTTTCTAGCTACTATCCTGGAGTATTCAGAGGTCATTCTTGACAAAAACATTTCATCTACACAATATTTAGATTTAATAAAACTCAATTTGTTTAGCGCACCTTCAGTTTGCAAAATTAGTTCAAGAACTCAATTTAAAATTTTTTCACTGAATAAAGTATAAAAACTCAGTTTTTTTTATTCTTAGAAATAGAATTTCTATTTATCTAATGTTATTTTTTCGAAATCCATTTCTGGAGGTTGACTCCTATTTATTTTTAATTCAGGTATTTTCAATTTCACACCATTTTCACATTGTACATGTAAGACCTGGTACAATATCTATACCTGTATCATATCTATACAGTAGGGTGAATCTGGAAATACAAGCGAAAAGCATTTTGTAGATCAATATTTCGACATATATTTTATTCATCTCATCGTCGGGAATTGTAGTTTACAACATGTGAAAGTTTTACAGAAACAGTTCAAAGATCATCAATCAGTCGGACATATTATACAGTGAGTAATGTTTTAACCAAGGAAATTAATTAAAAATGAAATTAACCAGAAAGATACTCAAATTAACTTTTGCCAATGAAGGGAACTAGGGACATACAGGAGGGCATTTCATCACATATATACCATGTAGTAAATCTATCCTTCCTCATTATTTCAGAATGACAATGATGTGTCAGTGGTGGAGTACGAAGTCAAGAATCTCACAAAGGAAGGACAGAAAGTGGACCCTTCTCATTATGAACTACTTAAAGTTCTGGGACAAGGTTCCTTTGGAAAGGTAAGACCGGATTATCTCGGGGTTAATAGGCCTGAAACCTGATGTTTTATCACACCTCTATATGCAATGTTCTTCCATGACAAATGGCAGGTGAGGATCAAAATAATGTTATTCGATTACCCTGCCACCCCACCTCATGTAACACAACATCAATTTAATTCTCAACGGGGAGTTCTGGGATGGCCTGTAATCTTTAATTTGGTGTCCGGTTACATACAGGACTTCATGACCATTCATCACGTGATCAAAAGAGGGATAACACGCCATCAGGAATTAGGTCTATTATTTACCATGAATTTACCTACAACTTGCAAGATATTGCTTGTATCCCAACTTCTGAGTGAAAATCAAAGGATTGTTAATTTAGAATAATACTTGTACTCCATATTTAGGCAAGGAGTTTGCTGCGGTGATTTCAAAGAAAACATGTTGGGGAAAAATGAATCGGAACATTTACGATACATCAAGATATTTTGTGAAATATCAGACATCTTTCATGTTCTTTGAGATAAGATAGAGATCAATAATGGTATGAGGGTATAAAATATTCAAGGTGTTCCATTTGTTAATTATCGGTTGCCAAGCATCATGACGTTCAATTTTGTTTACTTCCTGGTTGTGTCCAGATCTCCCAGTCGTTTTCTTTCTTCAGGCTTTGATTGTATATACATGTATCGTCACATCTAAGCGGCTGCAGGAATCTCTGCGCCACTGTCATGAAACAGTTGAAAGGAATGAACACTGTACAGGCGCCTCGGAGCACGTTTGAAAGTGGGGGGGCTGAACTCTATATCGGCCATGTTAAATGCTGGACTGGTGCTATCTAAGATAGGACTTATAACATTGCAGTCTCAAAAAGTGGGGGAGGGGGGGCCCCCCCGGTTCCGCGGCCCCTGCTGTATGATTCCACAACTACTCTACATTTCATGAAACTGCTTTATTCCCCCCCCCCCCCCCGAAAACAAGAGTTAATTTGTGTTTGTTTTGATGGTTCAACTCTGGTCTTCTATTTGACATAATTTGAAGGTACACTGGCATAGTTGGCAAGGAATGTTGACAGAATGAAACTAAACTCGAGTAACATATTTGACTTCATGCACATAATTAAATGTAATGGTTTGTTCCATATCTGATGGCTGTATGTGAGATTAGATTTGAAGGTTTTTTGCGAAATGCAGAAAACCGATTGATGCCCGCCCTGGTGGATGAGTCTTTTTACCCTTACAACATTCCTATTCTATTGGCACTTGTTCCAGGACTTTCACATCAAGTGGACATGTTCTACTGTATTTGCTTCAAAATTAAAAATTACTCCAATATGGATGCCAGACAGTTGTCCCAAAGACACTGGACAGATGACAGATCTTTTGTAAGATATATTCTCAAAATAACATTCTCCTGCATGGGCACCCGGCAGGCTGTGATATCATCATATACAATTGTATGGGACTTAGATCTTTTCAATTTGACCACACCTCGCTAGTAATCGGTGCGACAAATTATTTTTTATGTTGGGCTGAATTAAAAAAATATTGAAAGTCCATGAATTCAGGCAAATTAGATACATGTATGTATGTAGTCTTCGAGTCAAATATGGCACTTACATATACATCTAGTTGATGAGGAATCTTCTGGACTTACCTCAACATACTCCAATTCTCAAGACAAAAAAATGTCTTCAATTTGGGTGTGTCTCTAATTTGGGCACAACGTTAAACATAGGCCTGCAAGTGCCTCCTATATTTCTGGTATTTGAATCATTCCTATATTTTCCTTTTAACCTCCTATATTTCCTATATTTTGACTTTTTCTCATGAAAACTTACGCCAATGCTCTGGAATGAGTCAAATTGGCATGAGGAAATACATTTGTCATGTCCATTAATCTACCTGATAGAATAGATTTTTCAATGCCTAAAAAAAATATTTCTGATTTTTTTTTCTCTTTCTATTTTGGTTTCATCTCTAATTTGGGCAAGGTGGGGTTAGTGTCCTATCTGTGTGTGTGATTTAGTACATAACAATTCTGCCAGAATGGTGGCAACCTGTAATTTCTCAAAGAATCTTATATGAATGCTACACCAAGACCATCATCACATGCTTTAATAGACATGAGGTGCTAGAATGTATGCGGGTAAATGGCTTATTCCTGTTCAGCTGTTGGACCGTAGAATATTACAATAAATGCTCATCTTTGGTATCCTGGATTGTTTCTCAACATTGCTTCACTCTCCGGAATTCTTGTACAATGTACATGGATGGTGCATTGTAGCAATAACAAAGTGTCTCCAGTGGTTTGTGGTGGCAGATATCCAGGAACATTACCATATATGGCTGTTGATTTGTACTTTTATCTGCGGCTCCAATAGTTGAGGTGATAACCTCGCTCACTGTGCGGTCCGATAATGTAGATGGACATAAATACATGCCAGCTGGGAGTATCTTTCGGTTGTATGGATGTATCTTTATTTCCTTTGAAGAAATAGATATACATGTACCTATGTTAGTCAAATGAAAATGATAACAGAACCTAATTGACACTGTGGGCTACGCAATTAAAACAAAATCTATAATACTTTCAGGTTCACAGTGTTGATGGTTGTCAGTGGCCATGACCGTTGACCTTTCATCTCAATCTTGGTATCTGAAAGATCGCTTCTCAATAATGCTCTTTCAATTGTCCTATTTTGTTATCCCCATTGGCCTTGACCTTTTGATCCCATTAAGATTACTGTTTGCCATAGGTGTGAGGTAGCCCTGAAGTCCGATCTCAATCCACATCATTGGACATAATAGCACAGACAATGTTTTTAAACAGATTCCTGGTCTTTTGTTCAAGGGGACAATATGACATCGACCTTTCACCTGTGTGACCTTTGACAATTTCAGTACCTGGCACATCATCTCATCCACTCAAAAAAAAAAAAATAAAAAAAAAATAGAATTTCAATGATTTTCTGATTTTTGGACCAAATTTGTGATATTGACCTCAATGTTGTTTTTGGATACTTTGCATTCCCTATGCGCTCATACAACCACGAGCAAAAAGAGCAATTTTCAATAATTTATTATATTTTTGGCAATGATGGTTATGACTTTTGACCTGCTGACCTCCAGTTTGGTATGCGATAATTAAGGTCCAGTGAAAGAGGAGAAGAAAATATTCAGGACTTTGCCAGCAAAAACTGACATCCAAAAATTACTTCCTGTGAAAATCTTATCTACAGTGTATATAAATTAGCATTTCTGTAGGTATATGTTTCCAGAATTTGCATCGTGTGTGAAAAATCCCCTATTAATTCACCCAATTTTGTGGACAAATTTCAATCAGCCATTTTGATATATTTTACCATCCAGTCGAAAATCATTAAAAATAATGAAGAAATAATGGATTTATCTGGAGGATTTCTAGCCATTTTATGCATTAACTGTTGACATGGTTGAACTGAATTTACGGTGGGACATTTCACTTCCTGTGATTGAATTATTAGAGGGTTTACGGTAACTCCCATAAATTTGCTGGCGAATACATGCTGTGTCGACAAAACCAGCCTGAATAATGGCAGCACTCGTGTCAAATTATCAACCTTATTAGAAGATAAATTACCTTAGCTTGATTTATCACCTCGATTAGCTGATAAGTTAATATGCAGGAATTAGCCGCAAAGCCATTTATGTCTGCTTCTGTATCGGTAAAAATTGGCTACATCTGCAATGGTAAGAAATATGAAAGTATGAAATCATTCCCGTTGGGTCAATCCATCAATTCTATCTCCTGCCCGAGCTCAGCGAGACAATTCCGCATGGAAATGAGAGATATTAGCAAATGGACGATCATTTGTAAGAATGGCATATTTCGCTGGAATTTTTATCAATTTTGATAGCGAGATCTATCGAGGCATATATTCAATTCAAATAATAATGGTAGATACATGTAAATGTAGCAGGCAGTCTTCTATTGTCTGTCCCGTTTGATCCCAGGGATGGACTCGAGGATTCACCAGCAAATGCAAATGTACGAATTGTTAAGGTGGTTCCATCAGTCCAAGGCAAAGATATTTACTATTGTGGCATCAAAGTTGACTTACACTACAGAGACTGCATTGTAAACATGTATTTTTGTTCTCAGCTCTGTATATATGTACGAATACTGATAAATTTCATTTACTCAACATCTCTGATGACTAAAGCAGAATTGTTAATCGTAATTACTGTAAATAGCTTATTCTTTGCTAGATTTATCTTTCGCGGTTTCACCTCAACAGCAATTTTGCTGGATGTATCTTTCGTGTATAATCCATCATCAGGGTGTGAACGTTTGCCAGTTACTTGCTGATGGGTGATGGTTCTCCGGCTTTGTCCACTAAGCAAACAGGCTGTCACCATATGAGTGTAATATTAAACCAAAAATCCCAAGACCCCTCCACCAACAGGTAAACCAAACTCGAAAACTTTCATCACCCGAAAAGGTACAACCCCCTTGGTGCTTATCCCACACAGAGAATTCAGTTTGAATTGGGTACCGTACTAATTACCCCCTTTGTGCTGTGCCTTGCTCGTCAGATTGTACATGTATAAGACGATGAAGGGCTATGATTACTAGTACAGTCTAGCCTCGCTATTAGATGCCTCGATGTAGCACTGATTCTGATTTAAGGCTGGTGCTGTCATGTCCCCCAAATAAGCCCTCCATTGTCATGGGTGGTTGGTGGGTGCCTGCTGGGTGCCTGCTGGGCACAGGTTCACGTTGCTTCAACGCGTTTTGCTGAGAAGCAACAGGAACTTCATAATGTGATGCCTAGCATGGTCATTGCACTTGTCTGTATTGCACCAATATAAGCAACCTGTCGGTGTTTGTGCCATCCTACATGTTCTATAGGGTGGATTGCAGTTGTCTGGTTCCATGTTGCTTCAAAGCTTTGCTTCTTTGAAGCAACAGGAATGCAACCTGGCTGAGTGGTGCCATTCTCACTCCCCCAGAGGCGCCGATACATGTACCTCTGGCTGATTCACCACATCGAGTCTTTTTTTGGTTCATCATTCATGAATATACGTCACGCAGCCTCTGGAATCTTGTGACCATCAATACGACCAATCAAATCAACGATGCAATTTTGGGCTATCGTGCAGACACATAGAATGCTTGCATGTTAGTGCCAAATAAGGAATTTTAATATTTAGTCACGTGCTACAGACAGCCTAAACGGTAATGATTGACCATTGCAACATAAATGAGACCTGGAGACACAAGTCTCATTATATGCAATGGCTAGACCCGGAGAGAATAGGCAGGGGAGGCCGTTGTGTTCGCGACGATGGGTGGTGCCTGATTGGTTCATCGCGATATGACTGAAATGTTGTTGAAAGTGACTTTAAATCCTACTCACTCACTACACCATTGTCTTATTGTCTTAAGCTGACAGTCATAATATTAGCCAGGCCCAACACCCAGTGGGCCTCTGTAATTAGTAACCTCTTCAAACAGAGTTTGTGCTCATTTGATAATGCATGTATATATCCACGTCAATATTCCATATTTCTTGCCCACGATTTGACCTCCATATTATAGGGTCATCTATTTTGATCGAAGTATTGTTGAAAGTGACATTAGATCATTCACTCGCTCGCTCTATTTTGGGTCTAATATCCACCTGTCAAAAACTTCTCCCTATGGAAATTGTATTAGAACTCTTGTATTATATAGTAATGCTGGCATCATTATGGTCTGGTTTTTGGGTCATTTACTCTTCATCATACAGGCATGATGTTAATTTCATCCTCGGATGCCTGTGGTCCTGTTCTGAAGCCACTTGTAAGCCATCTTATTATGTATGCTGAACTTCGTCCTGCTTTAGTGTTCAAGTGATAGGCCATCCATTCCATATGCTGTTACATGTATATTGACTGTGTTGTACAAACTTTGAGATACAATTTACTGCAATATTAAACTACATGTGATGGGCTTGTGTGAATTATTTATGTGTATAATAGGATACAAGATGGATTGAGATGAGGATAGCGAAATGAGAAAAAACGTTTTTTAGCAATTCTTATGGATTTGCCATGTCTGAAAAGGGGGAAAAATGATAGAATGACTTATTGGTCAGATGCTTTGGGAATCTAGGCAAGTTCCGTCCAATGGTATTCACCCATTGTCAAAATTTTTACCACCTATATTTTTTGCACTGAAAACTGACCTTACTGACATATTGCGTTTATGTGCAAATGTGAGCTACATGTAACAAGTAAAATATCTGAGTACAGCACAGTTCACCCTGTCCCAATGTGCATGCTTCAATCCCATGTAACATACTCTGATTGCATTGGGCTCAAAAATGTGGCATGCAGGCACATTCAGCCGTTATCATGCAGTTTTGATCAATGCAAGAAGAGTGGAGCTCATATATGTACAAGAGGAAGTGCATTCAGTATATCTCATAGAAGAAGGAACAAGTTATACACGTTGCAAGCTCAACTATTTTGAGAAGAGCACACATTTCAAAGTCCTGTTTAGTTGTGACAACCCGAGGTATATAGTTCATGTAACTTGACTTCACATGTTAGCATATGGAACAATGGCCGACCACTTCCCCATTTGCTACTATTGGAAATCCCGTAAATTCACGTCACTTCGTCTTACATGAACTATATGCCCAACCTGAGCCCCTGCTGCTCCATTTATTATCAGATAGTGCTGGTTGACCCAGAGTTTTACACACAAAAAATGGACACCATTTGT
>JAVTVY010032061.1:0-13407 GCA_036873755.1 Hanleya hanleyi | reverse complement strand
CAAAGGCCGTAAATGGCCGCTTCCTATACTTTAACCTGGGACAGCGCCCCCTGTCGGATGCAAGAGTTACCTCCCCCGGCAAAAGGGGACCTTTCCGGGTTTTTCTATACTACTTACAACACTGTTTTCCATAAAATGAGATTTATTTTCGATATCTCCGAATTCTGTTGCCGTTCAAAGTGTCATTGACCTTGACCTATTTTCAAAGGTTACAGAGGTCTAAAGTTTGAATAGCAGTGACAGATACTTGTGAACACAATATCTAAAACCTCAAACACATGAACAAAATGTAACACGTGTGTTTATTTGCATGTGTGCATATTTACTTATGCGTGTAATTGTATAATTTGCTAAGCGTTCGCAGGGGTATAAAAAGATATACATGTATAAGTAAAACAAGATACAAACCATAATGGAACTTATCAGTTCAAAGGTCAAATGTCGAGGTCACCTTGAATTAAACGGACCTTGTGCATTTTATGTACAATAATTCAACTTACCTTCATCAAATTTTACAGGTGGCTAACTCTTGTAAGTCTACTGAAGCCTATTGGTATTTCAGTCACAATGTCAAATGTTGCCATGCCCCGAATGTTGCCATGCCCCGAATGCCCGAATGTTGCCATGCCCCGAATGTTGTCATGCCCCGAAGAGAAGTACGATAAAAAATTCCATGTCACAAATAAGCAATTAATTCCATGTAATAAGCCTGAACTTTGTGACATATTGTACCACATTTTTTTTACTTTTTATTTTCTGGTTGGTCAGCTAGATACATTTCTTTAACTGAACCACCTGGTGTGAAATGAAAATGAGAGCGCAGTGGCTGAACTATGAAATCTGATAGGTTCTTTAAAATGAGATACTCCTTTGCTGTATTCCGAATGTTTTCTGTCTGTCGTTCTGTTATATTTTTAGCTCTTTAATACCCTAGATATTGGACCTTAAACTGGACGGTATAATAGCACGATCATCAGCAGGATGAATTGGCTTGCACATCCTTACTATATCATCGCTTCAGTTCGAGGCTGAATAACCCCCATAGCATTATTCAACTGTCTTTATGGAAGAATATCCACTGACATTCTGTTATATCGAAATATGCTCGCTATCTATATTGCTGAACTAGACTGATTATCAACAAATATTCTAGGTCAATGCTAAAGAAAAATTACAAGTTAAAACACTCATAAGACAACCAATGAATTTATTAAAACCGAAATACTGCACTGACATGACCGAGGCACTGAAAGTGATATAGAATTCAGAATTTCCTCTTCAGCTGCTAAAATCAAGACTACATAGTATTTCATAAAAGGTTCTAGACCATACTCACATGATCGAACTGTTCATTCACTGAAGAATATTTCCTATTAATGTGAACATGTTCTTCTCCTTCAATCTTCAATGAATGTCCGTTCAACAGGAGTTTGCTTTTCCTTTGCAACTAGGTTTAAAGATATTGCTTTGTTGTGTAGACAATAAGCATTACATGTATATTTTATTCAAATGGTCCTTCATATAATATCTTTTATTGTTTTATATTTGCGGTGATGCAATATCTAGTACCGCTTTGACTATATTCAGATATAGTCATCAGAATTATTATCCGCAATTTGCGTTTGACAGAAAATGATAGATTCTACCTTGGACAAAGCTACAATTACCAAACGAGAACAACGCTAGCTAAGTGTATTAACGCTTGGCTATAGGTTATGTTCAGTGTGTTTCTTCAAATGCCTGTCAAGATGTCCTTTCTGAACAGCTTTGTAATCACACAGAGAGCACTCGTATGGCTTTTCACCAGTGTGAATCCTCATATGGATTACAAGACCGGACTTCACAGTACTGCCAAAATTACACAGGGAACATTTATATGGCATTTCGTCCCCACTGTGCATGAACTTATGTCTACCGAGCTGTGAACTCGTGCCACAGCTATAATCGCATTCGGGGCATTGGTATGGTTTCTCCCCAGTGTGTGTTCTCATATGCCTGACAATACCAGATTTCTCGGAGCACCTCAACTCACACAGGGGACATTTGTGAGGTCTCTCTCCAGTGTGTATTTGCATGTGCCTCTCAAGTTTATTTTTCTGAGCAAACCTGTGACCACATAGAGAACATATGTGTGGCTTTTCCCCCGTGTGTGATCTCATATGTCTGGAAAGTTCAGATTTCACGTAACATCTATAATCACACAAGGAACATTTTTGTGACTTTGTTCCTGTGTGTCTAGTCAGATGTGCGACCAATCCATTTCTGGTCGTCAAGATAGTGCCACAGATAGAACACGTATACGCATTGTTCCCATTGTGTTTGTCTACATGCGCATTGAACGTTGATTTATAAGCACAGCTGAAATCACACCAGGAACACTTGTATGGCTTCTCTCCAGTATGCTTTCTCATATGCAGGTTAAGCTTGGCTTTATCTGGATAACTGTTATCACAGAGAGAGCATTGGTATGGCTTTTCGCCGGTGTGTGTTCTCGTATGCCTTTCAAGGTCTCGCCTTTGAGCAGAGCTATGGTCACACTGGGAGCATTTGTATGGCTTTTCTCCAGTGTGTGTCCTCAAATGAGCATCCAACTGACCTTTCTGAGCACAGGTGTGGGTACACAGAGAACACTGGTATGGTTTTTCCCCAGTGTGCATTCTCATATGGTGAATCAGATGGAATTTTTTGGCGCTTCTATAACCACACACTGAGCACATGTGAGGCTTTTCTCCGGTGTGTGTCCTCATGTGCGCCACAAGGTTACATTTCCGGGCACTCCTGTGATCACAGAAAGAGCACTTGTGTGGCTTTTCTTCTTCATCTTCATGTGTTCTCGTGTGCTCAGCCAAGTCAGACCTTTTGGCACACATATAATCACACAGTGAACACACGTATGGTTTATCTATATCTTGTTCAATGTTTGACTGCTCTTCTTTGTGCTGTCTCATATGTCCAGTGAGCTTAGATTGCCTGGTGCAGATATAATCGCACATAGTACACGTGTAATAAATTTCATCAGTTTCTAACACTGCATACTTATCATCACAGCTGCCTATACCATTAAGGGAACTCTTTACAGGGGATTTTGTTTCATTCTTCTGTGTAGTATTTGCATCTTCAGCATCCATTTCAATGACTCCCTCCATTGACACATCACAAGCTGATGTTGTTTGAACTTCATACAATGTAACAGGAATCAGAGTTTGGCATACAATGAGATCAGATGACAGAGAATGTGTGTTATTGACGTCAGATTCCAGCTGAAAAAAAAAAATAAAATAAAAAAATAAACAGAGATTAGTAGATCACAGCTCCCGAGCTAGCGTATCTAATTGCTAGGGACTGTCTGTTGACGTCATAGTTTCCACATGAACAGCTACAATAAAAGGGCGGCTGAGATATCAAGGCTACATCATAGAATCCGTAGAATAAATAAACAGAGATTACTACTGTATTGCACGAGATGCTCAATGCTCATCCATTAGCATCAAAACAGTTACTTATTTGAGCTGATCTGTCATCACAGCTCCCGAGCTAGCGTATCCAATTGCTAGGGGCTGTGTGTTTACGTCGTAGTTTCCACATGAACATCATTCTAGTAAGAATGTGATATGCAGTGGTGGGCTTTCCTGCGAATCGGGGCAATATGCAAGAGGTGGGAAAAATTGAGGACGTCTGGCGAATGAAAAGCAACCATATGACTCTACAGGAAAGCTTCCGTGGATTCTGGGACGTAACCTTAGTATTTCAGCCGCGCTTTAATTGCAGATGTTCAGGTGGAGATGATGCAGTATCCACAAGTCCCCTGGATACTAGATAGGGAACTGTGATGACAGATCGGTTCAAACAGATAACTCATAAATCTGATGTTAAGGAATCTGCTGGTAAATCAAACTAATTAACTTTTTGAACAATGTATGTTGTTGCGTTCATAATTGTGTAATATGAGGAAAAACAAAGAAAAAAATATAGGTTGGTTTGCACTTTTTAGCTGCAGGCAACGTTAAATGGACTGACCCATGTTCAATTTGATAACCCCCAAAACATGGGGAATAGCCCTAGTTTGAAGCATATTCATATAAAAAAATAAATACAAATAATTTTCAACTTTTTCATATATTCTAACTGTTCAATTTATCAAATTGGATGGATGTTGCCGTGCAAAATTCTCAGCTGGAAGGCTTTTAAAGGAAATCCCTATCTCTTAACCTAGGAAAGGGAGATAACCCAATAGGAAAAACAGGCAAAATGGGTGCCAAGTACAAAAAAAAACACCAGCGGTCATCTTTAATGGATGAGCATCGAGCATGTCTGATGGAGTAAACATCGAAAGATGGGTAATCCTATAGTCATGTGAAGTTATATGGTTGATTTTTAGTTGGCAAACATTGGCAATTTATCTCATGTCTTACATGTATACCTCATCAATCTGGGAGCAGCATCTTCATCACATCGATGATTAACCTACCACCTTGGAAATTTACATCAATTTATGGAGTTTTATAGAAATAACAATGCAGCAATTGTACACCGTTTAATTTGTCAGTTCAAATTAAAAAAAAAACCAAAAAAAAACCCCAAGATTGTAATTAGCCTGTAGAAAAAAATATTAGAAATTCCAGCCAATCATTGATGTACAGTCACGTGTCCAGTTCTGACTCAACAAAATGAAATTTTCACCTGTTTCAAAAGGAAATGGTTTTATTGGCAAAATCAATATCAGGGTCGCAGGACAATTGTCTATAGAATTTATTACCAAAGTAACTTAGCTGATGATGAACTGAACTGCAGGGAATATAAGATTACATTTCCTAATGAGAGGTGTCAGTTCCGACCCACTGTCGCCAGTTCCGATCCAGCCTCGTGTTGACATTGACCTTTGACCCAGATATATACAAATGTAATCGTCAACATGCTAACTTTTCTCCAAAAATAGGGTCCTATTAAATATTTCGTTTTGCATGTCTTCATCTCAGAAGGGTTGGAGGGTGATTGTGTTATGGTCCAGCTGATCATATTGGCAAGATACATGTAGGTTGAATACTGAAATATCTTTGATGACTTATCAGCATATATACTCACTGGAGAAAATGTTAATTCACTGGTAGTTTTATTTATTCTACCTCTGAATAACAAATTAAAGAAAAACAATGCCAATCACTACTCAAGTTACGAATTTATTTAGTGAAAGATGCGTACGACCGAGCTTGGCCATACATGGGTGATGGTGGTTAGGGACTGGCACCGTCAGTTGTTGTCAATGATGGAGCGGGTAGCCGTTCGAGTGACACTAGAGTAAATACATTTATGACAGATAAGTAGTATATATGATAATTATATATGAGAAACAAAACATCAACAATTTGATCAAAAGCGCCAACAGACAACACTGGTTTTTCATGATGGCGGGTATTGCGTTTGTGATCAGACCAATGTAGTCTTGTGTATCTGGATCTGTAAAGATACCTCCTAACAAAAATTATAATTTAACCATGATCGGAACATTAATCAACTTTCGAATGCACCAAATGTTTTGAGGTTTCGCATGATCTTGGTTGTGACAAGGAGCAATGTTTTGGGGAAGTGGGTCATAACTGACACTGGATCAGAACTAGCGACATGACTGTACTATACATATACATAGATTTCTATAGATGCCCTGATGCCATGCTTACCTTGGGTTCGGACATGACTGTACTATACATATACATAGATTTATATAGATGCCCTGATACCATGCTTACCTTGGGTTCGGACATGACTGTACTATACATATACATAGATTTATATAGATGCCCTGATGCCATGCTTACCTTGGGTTCGGACATGACTGTACTATACATATACATAGATTTATATAGATGCCCTGATGCCATACTTACCTTGGGTTCGGACATGACTGTACTATACATATACATAGATTTATATAGATGCCCTGATGCCATACTTACCTTGGGTTCAGACATGACTGTACTATACGTATACATAGATTTATATAGATGCCCTGATGCCATACTTACCTTGGGTTCGGACATGACTGTACTATACATATACATAGATTTATATAGATGCCCTGATGCCATACTTACCTTGGGTTCGGACATGACTGTACTATACATATACATAGATTTATATAGATGCCCTGATGCCATACTTACCTTGGGTTCGGACATGACTGTACTATACATATACATAGATTTATAGATGCCCTTGATGCCATTCGGACACTGTACTATACATATACATAGGATGCCCTGATGCCATGCTTACCTTGGGTTCGGACATGACTGTACTATACATATACATAGATTTATATAGATGCCCTGATGCCATGCTTACCTTGGGTTCGGACATGACTGTACTATACATATACATAGATTTCTATAGATGCCCTGATACCATACTTACCTTGGGTTCGGACATGGCTGACTCTGATTCAATTGATTTGAGGCTGTTCTCATCTTCCATCTTTATTTGGCTCAACGGAGGGGCTAATGTATGTTCATGTCCTGTTATAGCAGATGTACATGGCACAGAATCAGCCCAGTGAACATCCGGGTATTCTTGCTTCACTCGAACCCCAACAGAGTTTTCCAATGATTGTTGACCGCTGCCACTGTCGAGTGCATTATGTAGTACCACTTCTGGTAGTACAGTAGCCTCCTGTTTAACCCGTCCCAGTGTTACTGAGGAAATCACGCGGTCACACTGATGATTCAGGTGTGGATTTACTGTGTCCCTCCAACAGTTGTTGATGAATTCCTGTTCTACCATTGATGCTGGATATTCCAAAGAACCTTTAAAAAAAGGTATCTGTTCTTGGTCTCTTTCTGCCATTCTTCGCAGAAATGTTTGGGCCTACTGATATTCATGAATCTGTGAACATAAAGAATACATTTTGGATTCATTCAAAATTTGATCCCTAAATATGACTAAAAGCATACAGTGAACACAGAGACTCATCAATTGATATAGTAAGCTTACTTGTTCATTCATATGGTAATGTACGAGAGCAGTGTATCTTTTTTTTTTGTTATGTATGTAGTTTTATCAAACTGTATATTGGAGATTAGAATGTTTAGTCGGTGGTTCTGTGTCCATAACGACCGTAGATATATGCTAAGTGAATACAACAACCAAACCAACTTCGATTGCATGATATACGGTACCGTAGTGCAGTAAGCTTATACTGTTGTTTTGCCAGTGCCATTTTCTATACTGCATGAAAACAAGTTCGCGTGCTAAAAAGCAATATTTAAAGAAAATGGCCCTACCAGAGCTACCAGTCGCCATGTTACTGGGGAATCCGCGCGGTCATACACGTATTGTGGAGGATTCAAGTTTGAAACTGATGTGCCTCTCCAGCATTTGTCGAGGAATTTCTGCTCTACGGTAATGGACACTAAAGCAAAGGCATAGATCTAGGTTCTGAAAGACCTACCCTCCTTAGAACATGTATTTAAATTAGCCGCATCAGCTGTGTCACCTACACAACGGTTGCAAATAATATAACCATGTTTCTCCAGTTTATAATGCACATATTATTTCTACCACCTTACCACTGTATATATGTTCTTTTTTTTTGCCCTACCCTGCATCAATGAGTCGAACAACACGTACTAATCGAACACCGCCCGCCGTCTACTTTCTCAAGCATAAGACAGAGAACACCAGCATTTTGAGAATATAGCACCATGTGATTTTTTTCTTGTAGCACCAGTGAAAAAATACCCATCAAGTTAAGAGTGGGTTCACAGATAAACAACAACAACAAATCTTTGTCTCTTTCTGCCTTTTGACTCAGAAATGTCTCTGATACTCGTGAATCTGTAAACATAATTAAGGAATATACATTTCCATTGTTAACAGGTCAGGGATATATATCTACACTGGGATAAAAAATTTTACTCCCATATTTTCAAGCAAGCATATTTTGGTGGAATTTTATTCTGTTCGTATAAAGGCAAGCAGTGGTTAGTGACGGGAAGTATATTTCATGCAGTATAGAAAATGTCAGTAAAATTATACAATCGTCGTGTGAAGTAGATTCTATCTTATTTTTGTAGTTTAGATGCTAAAATTCGCCACTGCTGTTTAGTTATGAAAAGTGATCAAAATATCCCAATTGTTTATCCTGTAATCATCCAGTCACATTTCCAGCTTTCGACCCTCATTGTACCGACCTGTGTCGAAATTATTTTTTTGGCAAGCCCAGAAAAAGCGCGCGCGACAAACACATCATCATGGAGAAAATCGTAATCTATTTTTGAATCGGAATCCGGACGTGTACTCTGATGGAAATCCCCAGCTAAAAGCCAACTCCAGCCACAAAGCTCACTGTCTACGAAAGCGATAACTTCCCAGATGTTTCCAAGGAGCAGATATGAAATAACCCAGAAGCAATCTTTAAACTTGCAAAATGTATTTCCCGATATATAGCAGATTCCTATTTTGATATGGAGATGTATTTAACGCGCGCATTGGCTATTGCATGTGAAGGCATCAGACTCCTAAATAATTTACACGTTCGGCAGTGTTAACAAAATTGTACCTGGCGGATTCCCTAATTGAGTTTAGACTCTCTTTTTTCTACAAGAAGTAGTTTATTTGCTACAAGGTGACAAACTTCTTGTCAAACATTATCCGTCAAGGTTTCAAGCTGTGCGCGCCTCACATGAGGTCCTAAAATATTTGGCTGTTTTCTGCCTTTTATCTGCCTGCTGAAAGCAGTGTTCAGGCCCCACAAATAGTCCCCCGGTGAGGCATGTTATCGAGCAGTGAATCGAAATAAAATTTGCAGCTGAATAGAACAAATACCATACTTCTCACTGGTACAAACGGCTTTCCATTAATCGTTGCAACGAAGGCGGACAAAAAACGGAGAAAATTCTGGTCTTTGGCAGAGATTACGTGTAGGAGCCTGAGGCCTGAAGAAAGAGAATTGTTATGCTTTGTCGTACAGGTTGAAATATGTCTATTATATCCCTCGATTGCTTCCTGAGATAAATGGCTACAGTTTGACAGTGGAGAATATTCCTCCTTATAACTCAGTCTCAGCCAAAAAGCAACGAATAAGGTATGGAATACGTAGCTGATAACATAGTTGACACCTTTGACACCAACACAAATCATCCCCAACATATCCTTTAGTCTGAGCTTCATATGACCCTTCACGCCAGATTGTCTGGTTAGGGGCACTGTTCTCTCCAATGCAAAAAAAAAACACAAAACAAAAAACGCAAAATGGAAGCGACCACGGGGTCGCGCTACTTCATCCCAGTTAAAATTAGTCCAAATTTGACAAGATCCGTTTCGTTCTTCGTCTATTACAGTAGTATCAATCGTCTATTACAGTAGTATCAATCGTCTATTACAGTAGTATCAATCGTCTATTACAGTAGTATCAACAACTCGTCTATTACAGTAGTATCAACAACTCGTCTATTACAGTAGTATCAACAACTCGTCTATTACAGTAGTATCAACAACTTTATTTTCATTTAATTTGCTTCAACGAAACCGCAACTGATCCAGTATAATGTTAAAAGTTAAAAGCACTAAGACTTATGTATGAAGCACTAAGACTTATGTATGAAGCACTAAGACTTATGTATGAAGCACTAAGACTTATGAAGTATGTAACGGATTTTATTAAATTTGGGCTGACAATGAAGGGAAATTATTCATTCATAAATATATGTGAGTTAAGTGTTGTAGAACGACCGATTAGGGTCATATTTTGGGAAGATCGTGACACGCTGGGCCAAAGCAACTTGGCACACCCATCACTTGACACATATAGAACAATATCAGAACACTGTAAAAACGGCCAATTTCAGGGAGTAAATGTTCAACCTGTTATCAGTTCAACGTTGAACCAATTTTTAATGACAGTAAACGTTTACCCGGAATCTGGTTGAACGTTTTCAGTTCGAATTCAAGCATATATTGATACTTGCATGGAGGTAAACGTTGAACCTGTTATTGGTTCTTCTTTCAACCTATAACTGGTTCTACGTATAACCTCATGATACTAGCTTGGGCGTGAACGTTGAACCTATTATTGGTTCTACGTTCAACCTATAACTGGTTATACGTTCAACCACATGAAACTCCGTGCATGGTAAAACGACACCAACATGACCGAAACAATGGGATATGAATGTCTGAGAACAGGGAGTAATTTTCTTATTAATATTAAGTTAAATTCTGCAGACTTTTCCAAATAAACCATGTGGTTATGCTCAAAACTGAATGTCCAAGTCGTTAATAACGCGTGTCGATTTGGAAAACTTCGCTGTTATGCACTTATTTTGATGGCATATTACTATTTTCGCTCATAAAATAGCCTATCAACAGTCAGAAACAATCATAGAAGTTATCAAAAATGAAATACGTAATACTGTTGTGTGGGTCAAAATTATTCCCGACCGAGTATACGTTCAACTGTTTTTCGGTTCAACGTATTTCCCGCGCTCGTTATTGTTTTTCCCGCGGTGGTCGTCAAAAGAACCACTTTTAGGTTCAACGTTCAACTGGACTATGGTTCAACTGGCCATCGGTTATCGTCCTTCGTTATATGAAGCGCCACCTGCTGGATTGCAGTGTGAGGAGGAGAGCGTGTGGTGTTGTTGGCGCATAAACCCAGATCTTGACGGGATTGTGTTCCTCGCACTGGGTTGTGTGCCTTCACCATATCATGCATATTCATTAGGTGACAATTTCACCTCCTACACAAGAGACCTCGCCACATACACACTTTCCATCCCACTTTCGTTCCTCATATCATGTACTTTGAAACGTGTTCATAGTTATTTGGTACTTTATAATGTGAAGCTGCCTGTATTAGTATGCACCCATGTAAATGAGCTGCATCAGTTGCATTGTATTAATAGTTACTACAGTTAAGATTGTGTTCAATTCAATTCAATTCAATTTATTGTACAAAACACCTTTACAGGCAGAGTACAAACAAAGAACAAGAACATGAATAACAAATCAATAAAATGTTCATATACATATACTGTGGTGTATATATGGGCTGAGAGGTTACTCACTGAAGCCGAAGGGTGTACCAAGCATACACTTGGCACTACAATGTGGCACTACAATACTGACCAAGTCCTCTGACACCCTACTGAATCGACAAGTGTGATTATAGGTGAATGCACCAGTCCATATGTCATGCGACCATGAACTGTAGGTTGAATCACTTCACATTGAAGCCGCATAACAGCTGCAATGTTATAATGAGGCAACATATGATTATATATCAGATTTGTCGACAGTCCATTGTAGCTACCATTTGTCTTGGCAACAGTCCATTTGGCGAATCATTAGATCAGACGATGTGCTCTCTGTGCATCATTCACAAGTGCATGTTGACCTACAATGGACTGTCGATCGGTCCGATGATGATACAATGGACTGTCGTAATATCAGACAGACAGAGAATATACTATTAATGGTTCATATTCCTCTTAAACACACACAAGTGGAAGGAATCGAGAGATGAATGAGTCAGTGATACATGAGGCAGGTAGTAAGTTCCCACGTGTTCATTCTGTGCTCATTTCCTCACACTATAATTCGATGCTAATACCTACAATGGACTGTCTACCAACACCTAAAAACACCTCTTGCCGCAAAAATGTTTAAAATTTTTGATAACTTGAAATAGTAATAACCCTACGTTTGGTGACAATATAGTACGATATTTCTCCTTCAAAATATGACTGGACACCAGTAACCATACCTGTCATCGATATGCTGAAAATCATTCATTTTCGGCTGTGGTCACTGTCGTCTGGTCAGACACACGCCCACGCTTGATAACGAAAGCACTGGAAAACCTACCATTGACTGTAATTTGACACGTGACCGGCGGTTTTCACCTATAATCATACTTGTTGATTCAGTAGGGTGTCTGAGGACATGATGAGGACAAATTTGTCAATATCACTTAGGGTCATGAAATTACTGTGACTTTCAGTAATTGTTTTAAATAAGGATATTCTGTCAGTTGTGTACCGGGAACATGACAACACAAAGTGCATTTCGTCCTCAACTACTTGAGAGGTGTCACAGACTCGCTGATAAACTTCTGTTTTGGGTTTTGTATGCCTACCAGTTTCAATTTTCAATTTATGGTTACTTAGTCTTAATTTTGAAAAAGCTTGTCTGTGATGGGAATTTTTACATACAAGTAAATATGGTTCGAACTTAATATTACTTTTAAATAATCTGTATGTCCTCATTTTGTTTTCTCCATTAGAATTAGGCTTATTATCCTGAAGTGCATAGTTGAAACAAGCCTGGAAGTGTGTCTGAAGTTTGAGTTTGAAACTACTGCACCGTGTGTTGTCAACGTCCATGTCTAATTCTTTACTCATAAACATTTTCAGTCTGTATAGCCATCCCTCGCGTTTGTTACACAAGGCCCTTTGCTCCTGCAGGGCATGGAAGGC
Organism: Hanleya hanleyi; assembly: GCA_036873755.1. Classification (NCBI taxonomy): domain Eukaryota; kingdom Metazoa; phylum Mollusca; class Polyplacophora; order Lepidopleurida; family Hanleyidae; genus Hanleya; species Hanleya hanleyi. The sequence goes on along the minus strand of JAVTVY010032061.1, from coordinate 940 downwards.
CAGTCTGTCAGGATACTCTAGTATGTAGTGATAATATTTAACAGAACGCTGTACAACATCATATAACAATGGGAAGATTCCCAGTTCAGCTCGTACTCCCCAGTTGTGAGAAGATCTATGAACTTGTAACAGACGCTTGTGAAATTTGAGCTGAACCCTTTCTAAAGGGGAGGAATCAGGGTTTTTAGATGACAGAAGATCTGCTCCCCAAACTTCTGATCCATAAAGGAGGACTGGTTTAACTAAAGACTGAAAAAGGTTACAAGCGATATTAATTGGTACATTCTTATGGTGCATGTTGTTGAGCAAAGAAAAGGGCGCGCGCAATCCTTTTTTGCCCATCAGCTCACTATTCTGTCTAAAGTGGCCTGTTCGACAGAAAGTTACTCCCAAATACTGATACTGATTGACTTGAGTAATTTCAGAGTTGCCCAGCTGCCATCTGACTGGTCGTTTAAATTGCGGGCCTTTCTTGAATACAATAATTTTGGATTTATCTAAATTAACAGTAACATGGTTCTCTTTACAATATGTGTTGAGTTGGTCCAGACATTTCTGTAGCCCCTGTGGAGACTCTGACAATAGGAGGAGGTCATCAGCAAAAAGGAGATGGGACAATAATTGACCATTGAGACTGATGGGTATACAGCTGTCATTAAAAATGTATTGTATATCATCAATAAATATATTAAATAATGTTGGCGAGAGGCTACAACTATGTCGCACTCCCTGATGACTTGAGAATTTTGAAGAGATCTCATTATTAATCTGAATATTGTATGAGATATCGCCGTAAAGTGATTTCACCAGGTTGAGTATTTTGCCATTGATGCCTTTGTCTACTAATTTTTTAAATAAAATTCTACGATCGACTGAATCAAACGCCTTCTGAAAATCCACGAAGCAGGAATACAGTGGCTTTTTATGAGATGTGTATTTT
>JAVTVY010032060.1:0-12879 GCA_036873755.1 Hanleya hanleyi | reverse complement strand
TCTTTGTACAAATCGCAGGGTTAATTCACCGAAGCGTAAACCGATTTAATATGGTGCACGAGCACCCGATAAAGTAGATATTTCGTACAGTGGCTGAACTCGTCTATGATAGAATTTAGCCCTCTCCTAAATAAATCATACACTGCTTGTATCAAAAAGGCTGTATTAATTATTATACCAAAAGAAAAAGAATAACTACCGGTTTTGAAATACTAACATTCCTTCAAGGACACTCGAACCATGATTTCCTCTATCGAGGTAGAATATCAAAGGTATTCCCAGTGTCACTTGAGCCAGTTCTCCTGAATCACTAAAGTGACCAACCTGCAGTACTGAACAACTGGTTTTTGATATCCTAAAGACATGTAACCGCTCCCGCCCTCTAAGGATAGCACTACCTAGTCCACGATCCACCTGCAGCTCCTGATAGGTAACTCTTACTCTATCCTGCAGTGCCGTCTAAGCAATCCTGGCATCTCCCTATGGTCGGGCTACTCAAACGTAGGATACATCTCTCAGTATTACACAACATCGATAGTAGATTTACAAGGCAAAACCTGGTCCACCTGCAGTACTTAAGGTACCTGTACTGCAGTTTCATCTCCGGAAACAGGCATATCTTGGTTCGAATATCCTTTAAAGGATATTAACTATTCAAATTGGAATATAACTATACCAAAGTAAACTAATGCGGATTTTATTATTCTGTTGGTTTCGTAATAGTTAAAATGAAGTATCCTTAAGGATATTTATCAATATAGCAGCTTCTAATATGATTTACATGAAATAGACAAGTATCCTGCAGGATAGTACCACTTAAGTATCCTTAAGGATATGTGACATTCCTACGTATCTAGCATCCCTAAGGATATATGGTATCCTGATTTCTTGGGTATCCTTAAGGATATATGGTATCCTGACTTCTTTGGTATCCTTAAGGATATATGACTCGACATCTTTGGTATTCTTAAGGATATATAACCAGACTTCTTTTGTATCCTTAAGGATAAACGACCCGACATCTATAGTATCCTGAAGAATATATATCCTGACATCTATATCCTGAAGGATATATGACTTGACATCTATGGTATCCTGAAGGATGTCCTCACATCTATAGTATCCTGAAGGATATATGACCTGAAATCTATAATATCCTGACATCTACAGTGTCCTGAAGGATATATGGCCTGACATCTATGGTATCCTGAAGGATATTGGACCCGACATCTTCGATATCCTTAAGGATATATAACCTGACATCTATAATATCCTGAAGGATATATATCCTGACATCTATGGTATCCTGAAGGATATATGACTTGACATCTATGGTATCCTGAAGGATATTAGACCCGACATCTTCGATATCCTTAAGGATATATAACGTGACATCTATAGTATCCTGAAGCATATATATCCTGACATCTATGGTATCCTGAAGGATATATGACTTGACATCTATGGTATCCTGAAGGATATATATATATATATCCTGACATCTATGGTATCCTGAAGGATGTATATATATCCTGACATCTATGGTATCCTTCCATTCACCACTGTAGGATACCTCAACATGAAGGATATTCACTTTGGTAACACACCATCCTGAAGGATACCACATGTCAGCTATTTTCGTTATAGGATGTAGGATGACATATATATATATATATTTGTATGTCTGTAATCTCTTGCCGTGGCAAGTTGATCATACCTCGTCAAGAACAAGGGACAGAATGCACAGATCTTACCTTACATGAACTTCATATAGGCCGCCAGATGATGTAGAGATCACATGGCTTACGTACCGTGATTTCATTGGCAGAGCGAATCAGAATTCAAACACTGGCGTTTGACAGCTTTACAAGGCCATATTTCAGTAAAGAAAAAGACCTGAAAATATGAATAATCTCTAATTTTAGAAAAATAATTAGTATGGAAACATAAGTTACATAATCCCCAACATTTATTGATATAAATATAGGAACGCACAAATGCGTAATTTGAATCTCCAATACTAATCGAGCGCACAGAGCTAGTTCCAACGAAGTGTCCGTGGACGAAACTATGTGACAAAACTACACGTCTACGAAAGAAATAAAGGAAAACCACACTTCCTTATCGACATTTCCAGGTAAAGTGCGACCTCCGCTTTCACAGTACATATTCATTTAAGAGCTAAAATTATTACAGACGCTGTAATCGATCATAACCAGACAAAACGAAAACTGGCACCGCGGTAACACCACTAATGTTAACTCGGCCGAAACGGACATAATACTTTACATACGAGCAAAATTTATGCATATCTAACGTATTTGACAAAGTCAACGTATCGAAATTTCGTCGCACTACTCTATTCCATACTCCAATATTTCAAGCACGTGAAATCAAACAAAGATTATTTGCGGGGAATGTGACTTCCACATCCCTAGCTGGACATGCTAGCGGGGAACCCTCAATCTCAGGTTAATTACCATTGGTGAAGTTAACGTCCAACAAATGCAAAATTGAGCTTGGCCTCCGGCCCTATGTTATTCAGTGATGTATTCTCCTACGGACCCTGTTGCCTCGATGGAGATCTTTGCGCTCATCCAGCGCTTGTTTCCTGTAAGCACTGGATTTACCACTGGGCATTTATTGCTTTATTAAGCCATGATGTTTATTATTTACGACAACAAATTATTGATCACAATAAGTTTTGCTAAATTGACAATTGTCTTGGTTTGGCAGGAAGGAAAGTAAGATCGTGTATCGATTTTGTTGGGAATGATAATATTCTGTGTGAGCACAAACTCTCACCGCGATGGGACAGGGAGGTCAACGACAAAAAGGCGTCAAAAAATATGGGCCAACCAACCCGGCTCAACACACGGTCGATCGTGCTTCTCTGTCGGTTGGTGGAGGGGGGAGGGGGAGAGAGGGCGCTTTCGTTCGGCATGAAAATCGGCTATTTCGCCGTCGGAACTTATGAAATAAAATAAATCAGATTTTCTCACTCCGCTCGATGAAATATGTAATGTAAGAAACAGTTGATAACGTCTATGTAGGCCTATTTTGCCGCTGCTACTTGATTTTATTGATTATCTATAATTTGTCGAAATATGTAATGTAAGAAACAGTTGATAACGTCTATGTAGGCCTATTTTGCCGCTGCTACTTGATTTTATTGATTATCTATAATTTGTCAAGTTGGCCGTGCTTTGGGCACGATTCATATCTAATAGTATACTACTTTTTCTTACATATCTATGACTGGCGTATTTGTTGAGACAAACGCATATATTCCTTCCACTTATGTTCAGGCATAATGGATTTTCTAGCTGGGAAGCAGAATTATAGCATCAAAGCGTATTATGTCTAACTTCTCTGATTACATTTGCATTGCACTTGTAAATCATGCTTCATTAAAATTCTAGAATTGAATACTGTCGTTTCTATCGTGATAATGGAATGTTACGAAAACAAAGTAACCGAGTTGATCAATACAATGTTTTAAATAAGTACCCCATATGCTCACAACAATAAAACCCGAGCTTCCTGATATCGTGCTGCTACAGGTGCTTTATCGAACAACATCGACCGTCTATATCCGGTCGTGACCTGGCTTTAATAATATTTAGAACAAATGTATTTGCTGGGTAACGTCATTCGTTCAAGTGCGACTACATCAACTGTTATTTGATCAATTTGTAGGTAATCCAACCAGACATTGTCAGAATCAAAATTGATTATCACCATCCTGGGTTTCGAATTGGCGAAACCATTTTGTAAAAAACTTAATCAACCAAGTTATGAACTTCTTATGGAAATACATCTTTGAGAATTCAATAAACACGTCTCTCAACTGAGCCAACACAACCTGGTATTATGCTCATTATCGATATATCCTATGCACAAATTGATACACCCTCCCCTCGTGATACTAATGTTACACACTACACACACCAAATGGATCATCATATTTGAACCGATAGCTTTACAAAAATGAAAAGGGCTTTTCATCATATTTGGACCTATATTTATACCTATATTTCTATAAAATGAAGCGGGCCTTCTCTCTCGGCGACTTTACGACAAGAGAGATAATTATAATTTCGACATCGTAACTATCGCTTAAACAGGCGACGTCGCCTTTTGGCCTATCTCTTAGCATTGTAAAAGTCGACGCGCGACGGAGAGGGCGACGTCGCCTTTCAAAACGCGACGTCGACTTTTCGCGTCGCGCGTCGTGCGTCGCCTTTTTGAAGAATCAAACCTCGACGCGCGACGCGCGACGGAAAAAGTGGACGTCGCGTTTTAAAAGGCGACGTCTTATAATGTTAAAGAGATAGGCCAAAACTCGACGTCGTGTTTCAAAAGTCGACGTCGACTTTTGCCCTATCTCCTAACATTGTAAAAGTCGACGCGCGACGCGCGACGGCGAGGGCGACGTCGCCTTTCAAAACGCGACGTCGTCTTTTTCCGTCGCGCGTCGCGCGTCGACTTTTAGAAAGTCGACGCGCGACGCGAACGTCCGTCGCGCGACGGACATTCGCGTCGCGCGTCGCCTTTTGGTCTACAAAAGTGCGCATGTCTGGGGAGCATGTATTTATGATGTTCTATTTGTGCCAATTTGATCTCGCGCGTCGACTTGCAAAAGTCGACGTACGACGCGCGACGCGAAAAGTCGACGTCGTGTTTTGAAACGCGACGTCGCCCTTTCCGTCGCGCGTCGACTTTTACATTGTTAAAGAGATAGGTCAAAAGTCGACGTCGTGTTTCAAAAGTCGACGTCGACTTTTGCCCTATCTCCTAACATTGTAAAAGTCGACGCGCGACGCGCGACGGAGAGGGCGACGTCGCCTTTCAAAACGCGACGTCGACTTTTTCCGTCGCGCGACGACTTTTAAAAAGTCGACGCGCGACGCGAATGTCCGTCGCGCGACGACTTTTTAAAAGTAAGTCCACGCGCGACGCGCGACGGACATTCGCGTCGCGCGTAGCCTTTTGGTTTACAAAAGTGCGCATGTCTGGGGAGCATGTATTTATGGTGTTCTATTTGTGCCAATTTGATCTCGCGCGTCGACTTGCAAAAGTCGACGTACGACGCGCGACGCGAAAAGTCGACGTCGTGTTTTGAAACGCGACGTCGCCCTTTCCGTCGCGCGTCGACTTTTACAATGTTAAAGAGATAGGCCAAAAGTCGACGTCGTGTTTCAAAAGTCGACGTCGACTTTTGCCCTATCTCCTAACATTGTAAAAGTCGACGCGCGACGCGCGACGGAGAGGGCGACGTCGCCTTTCAAAACGCGACGTCGACTTTTTCCGTCGCGCGTCGCGCGTCGACTTTTAAAAAGTCGACGCGCGTCGACTTTTTAAAAGTAAGTCGACGCGCGACGCGCGACGGACATTCGCGTCGCGCGTCGCCTTTTGGTTTACAAAAGTGCGCATGTCTGGGGAGCATGTATTCCATATTGTTCACGAGACACAATAGATTATCAATCGAATTATCAATTGAAGTTTGCCACTATACGTTGTACAAACGTATTATATAAAATTCACAATCTTTGTTAACTTTCTTCTTTTATGTAAAGGTGTATGTGTGTTTGTACTGTGATGTGTTGTATTATGGTATATTTCACCGTACTGTATGATATGGTATTGTTTAGAATTGTATTGTTTTGTAATGTATTGAGTTGTAATATGTTGAATTGTAATATATTGTATTGTAATGTATGGTATTATTTTGTATTTTATTTTATTGTATTGTATCGTATCATATAGTCTTGTTCTGTCTCGTATTGTTTCTTTGTATTGTGATTTGGGGTGTTAATTTCGAAAAAAGAAGAAAAAAATGATCACATCTGCGATTTTCTATCCTTGTAGCTTCTGACCGGTGTTGGTAATTTGCTGAGAATTTACTGCAACAAAGCGAGAATGGCAAGATGTATGTTAAATACATGGAGACTATGTACCACATAATTGATTTGTTTCGCTGTCAGATATGTTATATTGCTGATTAATTTTCGAACACTGGTACTTGTGTTCCACAAAATGCACACCCCTCCATCGCGAGGACAATACGCATCTATTAGCTTGTCAATGTCTTCATATTTCGCCGGACTAATACGTAAAATAAATTCAAGTTTCCAATAATGAACCAAAAGCTTATGTATGTAACAGTTTTGCAGGAGTAACAGTAACGACTGGAAAACAGAGAAAAACTAATTAACAGCTTGTGTAGCTCAAAGGAAATGTGGGATCTTACTGTTTTCCGGCCGAAAACGAAAGTGAAATGACCCCACACCTCACCTTTACTTTGACAGCATATAGTCACTCGTCTAAAATGGCAGAAAACAAAGCCTTACTATTAAAAAGGGTTGTATGATTCGAGATAAAATGCAACGTGGCGCGTTTTATCAGGAGACATTCATCAGGATGTCTCCAGAATGTTAGATCTCACAGTTCCATTGAGCTACACAAGCGATTAATTATTTTCCCTCTGTTTTCCAGTCGTTACTGTTAATCCTGCAAAATAGTTACTTACATACGCTTTTGTTCATTATTGGAAACTTGAATTTAATTTACGTATTAGTCTGGCGAAATAGTAACACATTGACAAGCTAATAGATGCGAATTGTCCTCTCGATTGAGGGGTGTGCATTTTGTGGAATACAGGTACCAGTATTCGAAAATTGATCAGCAAAAAAAAAACATTTCAGACAGCGAAACAAATATATTATGTTGTACATAGTCTCCATGCATGCAAAATATCATGTCCTTCTTGCTATCTTGCAGTAAATTCTAACCAAATTACCAACATCGGTCAGGAGCTACAAGAATCGAAAATCACAGCTATGAACATAGTAATACATGCTCCCCAGACTTGCGCACTTTTGTAAAGCAAAAGGCGACGCTCGACGCGAATGTCCGTTGCGCGTCGACTTTTTAAAAGTCGACGCGCGACGGAAAAAATCGACGTCGCGTTTTGAAAGGCGACGTCGCCCTCTCCGTCGCGCGTCGCGCGTCGACTTTTACAATGATAGGCCATAAGGCGACGTCGACTTTTGAAACACGACGTCGAGTTTTGGCCTATCTCTTTAACATTGTAAAAGTCGACGCGCGACGCGCGACGAAAAGGGCGACGTCGCGTTTCAAAACACGACGTCGACTTTTCGCGTCGTGCGTCGACTTTTGCAAGTCGACGCGCGAGATCAAATTGGCACAAATAGAACACCATATGTATTACTATAATGTTCATAGCTGTGATTTTCGATTCTTGTAGCTCCTGACCGATGTTGGTAATTTGGTTAGAATTTACTGCAAGATAGCAAGAATGACAAGATATTTTGCATGCATGGAGACTATGTACAACATAATATATTTGTTTCGCTGTCTGAAAAGTTTTTTTTGCTGATCAATTTTTGAATACTGATACCTGTATTCCACAAAATGCACACCCCTCAATCGATATATCGGACAATTCGCATCTATTAGCTTGTCAATGTGTTACTATTTCGTCGGACTAATACGTAAATTAAATTCAAGTTTCCAATAATGAATAAAAGCGTATGTAAGTAACTATTTTGCAGGATTAACAGTAACGACTGGAAAACAGAGGGGAAATAATTAATCGCTTGTGTAGCTCAATGGAACTGTGAGATCTAACATTCCGGAGACATCCAGATGAATGTCTCCTGATAAAACGCGCCACGTTGCATTTTATCTCGAATCATACAACCCTTTTTAATAGTAAGGCTTTGTTTTCTGCCATTTTAGACGAGTGACTATATGCTGTCGAAGTAAAGGTGAGGTGTGGGGTCATTTCACTTTCGTTTTCGGCCGGAAAACAGTAAGATCCCACATTTCCTTTGAGCTACACAAGCTATTAATTAGTTTTTCTCTGTTTTCCAGTCGTTACTGTTACTCCTGCAAAACTGTTACTTACATAAGCTTTTGGTTCATTATTGGAAACTTGAATTTATTTTACGTATTAGTCCGGCGAAATATGAAGACATTGACAAGCTAATAGATGCGTATTGTCCTCGCGATGGAGGGGTGTGCATTTTGTGGAACACAGGTACCAGTGTTCGAAAATTGATCAGCAATATAACATATCTGACAGCGAAACAAATAAATTATGTGGTACATAGTCTCCATGTATTTAACATACATCTTGCCATTCTCGCTTTGTTGCAGTAAATTCTCAGCAAATTACCAACACCGGTCAGAAGCTACAAGGATAGAAAATCGCAGATGTGAACATTTTCTTTTTTTCGAAATTAACACCCCAAATCACAATACAAAGAAACAATACGAGACAGAACAAGACTATATGATACGATACAATACAATAAAATAAAATACAAAATAATACCATACCATACATTACAATACAATATATTACAATTCGACATATTACAACTCAATACATTACAAAACAATACAATTCTAAACAATACCATATCATACAGTACGGTGAAATATACCATAATACAACACATCACAGTACAAACACGCATACACCTTTACATAAAAGAAGAAAGTTAACAAAGATTGTGAATTTTATATAATACGTTTGTACAACGTATAGTGGCAAACTTCAATTGATAATTTGATTGATAATTTATTGTGTCTCGTGAACAATATGGAATACATGCTCCCCAGACATGCGCAATCTCCGTCGCGCGTCGACTTTTACAATGTTAGGAGATAGGGCAAAAGTCGACGTCGACTTTTGAAACACGACGTCGTCTTTTTGGCCTATCTCTTTAACATTGTAAAAGTCGACGCGCGACGCGCGACGGAAAGGGCGACGTCGCGTTTCAAAACACGACGTCGACTTTTCGCGTCGCGCGTCGTGCGTCGATTTTTGCAAGTCGACGCGCGAGATCAAATTGGCACAAATAGAACACCATAGATAAGGCATCGACCGGCGTGGAGATTTAAAGTACGGTATAATGCGCCATTGGATGTTTTTAAAAAAGAAACCACGTGTATGTCATGATGTAGACGAAGAAATCTGTGGTCGGGAACATCGAAGAATCAAATCAACTAACTCCGATACATTAAACCAGAAGAGTTTGAAGTTTTCCGTTTTCCAGATATTGAAGGCTGGGCACAATATAGTTATTTTGGGTCAAACGGGTCCAAAAAATCCCAACCTGCTTATGGACCGTCCACTGTGTTTTCGGTCTGTTCGACGGGCGATACGCTGATTAGGCCGATTGCCGGAGGCAGGCTATTATGCATTTGGACGAAATCTCCATGCTACATCAGGTTGTGCTTGTTCAGATTGGTTCTGTCCACCGAATCCCCTTTCATGTAGGTTAAACAATTATTTTTATTGAACCTGAAGTCAGCATCGAAAATGGTTCAAGGAATCTTAGCGATGTCAGTCTAGCATTATTGTTTTATTTTCACAGATTTCATTCATCTGGAGGAAGTACAAGCCCTATTAATACTACTATTCTACAGTATAACCATAATACTTAATCTTGGAACTGTTCAGTCTGTAAATTTATGGACTATAAAAACATGACAATTAATATATTTTCTGAATTATCTCATAAAATTGCAGAATCAGCAGCTATCAGTAGATCAGTTATTTGTTATATATATTTTTTTTCTTCAGTTATTTGTTAATCATTCCTAGCCTTTTCTTGAATATATATCCGGTCGTATCGTATTGTCTGATCGGTTCGAGCATATGGTTTTGTTTTTCTTGTCATTTTCAAAATAACCACCTTTCAGCTAGATCTATCCGTGGTCGGTTGCTGTGGCATTCTCTCGACGTGTCACTATTCGGCTTATTCTTACAAAGACTTGCAAACTCCAAGCAGGATTAATCTCCCCATTTGTTTTGTCTAGTAAGGTCGAGGCTTTGTATGGTAATTGCTGCCGAATGATTCCGAATGCAGGAGAACTTACCTTATGGCATTCTCCGCGCTCATTGAGTTTTCACCATTCTCCACGCCCGCTCATTCATTTAATATTGCCTGTCCGCAGATACCCAAATTCCCCCCTGTACCAAGATTCTTTGCGAAAGTCGGTATACGGCTTTAACATGATAGTTTCATTTCTTGATATTATAGATATAGTATATGGAAGGTTATGTAAGTAGTATATAGTACCATTTACAGAGCCCATTGACCTCATTTCGACCTCATTTCAAGGTCACAGAGGTCAAGTGCAGTATAGTTCCGGCAGAAAGACCAAAAAGCTACCTCCAACACAGGAGAGTTCCAAATTTGCATATCACGTGACCCAGGTCAAAGATGTATTCATCCGCGGTGATGCGGTCATGTCTGGCGGTGATTCGGTCGCGGGAAAAACCTTCCGCGGAGAAAAAGTAGTCCCTTGATAAAATGGTCCGATTGGGTCGAGTGAGGTATCAAAGTGAAGCTTATGTGAAGGGGCATCTAATGGGCTGGATGTGGGGTTGACATAGCGGCATTCTGCGCATGCGCGGTGGCCCAAGGGTATGGAAATAGCCGTTTTGGAGCTAGCGAAGCCAATAATGGGCCGATGGGGTCGAGTGAGGTATCAAAGTGAAGCTTATGTGAAGGGGCATCTGACTGGACTAGCGGGTTGAAATAGCGGCATTCTGCGCATGCGCGGTGGCCCAAGGGTATGAAAATAGACGTTTTGGAGCTAGGGAAGCCAATAATGGTCCGATTGGGTCGAGTGAGGTATCAAAGTGAAGCCTAGGTGAAGGGGGTATTTGATGGCTGGGTGGGTGCATGTAAAATTTTTCCTGAAAAAAAAAACGGAACTCGGACTTTATCGGAAAATCCGGGAAAATACCTATATGGGGTATGGGGGTATATAGGTCGCCGGGCTTAACGGGGCTTGCCTATCAATAGAGTTATCTCCCCCTAGTTCCAGGGTGGGTGTATGTAAAATTTTTCCTGAAAAAATACGGAACACGGACTTTATCCTAAATTACGTGAAAATGCCTATATGGGGTATGGGGGTATAGGACCATCCTGGGAAACCCACTTCTCGACATTTGCGGTAGGGTTGTGGGATCTCGTTTTCTTAGTCTCGTCAAGACAAACATGATAGGAAGTGTCCCGGCACGAATCGGTGAAATTTTTGAAAAAGTACGATATAGCTCCATATAGTCCCATACTGGGGGTATAGGATCAATGTTTGTCCCCCTGGGAAACGTACTCCTATACATTTGCGGTAGGGTTGTGGGGTCTCGTTTTACTCGTCTCGTCAAGACACACATGATAGGAAGTGTCCCGGCACGAAACGGTGAAATTTTTGAAAAAGTACGATATAGCCCCATATAGACATATATATATAAATATATATTCCCATACTGGAGGTATAGGACCGATGTTTGTCCCACTGGGAAACCGACTTCTATACATTTGCGGTAGGGTTGTGGGGTCTCGTTTTTCACGTCTCGACATTTAGAACATCATAGCAAGGATCGCGGAGTGAATCGGTGAAATTTTTGAAAAAAAGTCACCAAGGCCTGGGTAGGCCCATAGGCCTATACTGCATGGCTATGGGTGTATAGGGCCATACGGGGTGGACATGTTGGAGTCTAGGTGAGTCCCTAATGATCCGATGATGTCGTATGAGGTCTTATTTTGAAGCTCTCGTGGAGGAGCACTTGACTACACTAATGGTCCGTCCGTGTTCAATAGTCTGCGCATGCGCAGCCTGGCCCGTAGTATAGAAAGTAGGCATTTTGGGGGGTATGTGGGTGTGTGTTTGGGTTAGAGATGGGCTATTCACGGTTCGAATGGGTCGTGTGAGGTATCAATGTGAAGCTTGTGTGGGGTAGAGTCAGAATGGTGTGTTTCTGAATGCAAGTCGCGTTAATCTGCGCATGCGCAGTTGGTTGTAGTAAGTAAAGTGGCCATTTTGGGGCAGTGAAGGAAGGTATTTGGGGTCGAGATGGGCTATTCACGGTTCGAATGCGTCCTGGAAGGTGTCATCTTGTAGTTCTCGGGGTGTACATTCCGATTTGAGGGATGTTCCCGTCATCTGTGACGTCATCGGTGACGTCATCGGTACGAGTAGTAGCGAAAGTGGCCATTTTCGGGCAGTACATGAAGGTATTTGGGGTCGAGATGGGCTATTCACGGTTCGAATGCGTCCTGGAAGGTGTCATTTTGTAGCTCTCGAGGTGTACATTCCGAGTTGAGGCATGTCCGAAGCATCTGTGACGTCATTGTTGACGTCATCAGTAGGAGTAGTAGCGAAAGTGGACATTTTGGGGCAGTGAAGGAAGGTATTCGGAGTAGAGAGGAACCATCCTTGGTCCGAATGGGTCCTGGGAGGTGTCATGTTGTAGCTCTCGGGGTGTACATTCCGAGTTGAGGGATATCCACAGCATCTGTGACGTCATTGGTGACGCCATCAGTACGAGTAGTAGCGAAAGTGGGCATTTTTTAGCAGTGAAGGATGTTATTTGGTGTAGAGATGGACCATCCGCGGTGCGAATGCGTCGTGTGAGGTGTCATCTTGTAGCAACGCCCACCAAAACCATTCTTAATGCTTCAACGTCCTGGTGAAATAGCCCAAAAGCTCTGATATTCCATGGAATTGTCACTAATTCTTCGAAATGCAGTGACGCCCGTCAACGCTCATAGTTACGCCTTAACGCTCTAGCATAACACCATGATATAGACCGGAGAGAGAACAACAACAACAACAAGGATGACACATGAGAGAACAACAAAAACAGCAATTTTTTTTTTTATATAGTTTATTTTTCCCTCCATCATAACATACCCACGCTGGGGGAGCCGCGTTGGGTATGTTTACAATTCAAGAAAGACTCTTGTCCAATTCGAGACCGCCATTTGCATGTCATGTTTGTTCTTGCCCGTTAGATGTATTCTTGTCCAATCAAAAGTCGCCATTTCAGAG
>JAVTVY010032059.1:0-123537 GCA_036873755.1 Hanleya hanleyi | reverse complement strand
TTGATAAAACGAAGACCGAAGATGGAAGACCCTGTATGCAGCAATGCCCAGGGCCGACGTTATTATTGAGTTATAATCGATCGGGAATTATCGCCCGGTCTGGGCATTAAAAGCGGACCAAATTTCCCGGCGGACCTTGATTACTGTATCCCCTCACCCCCGGGCCCTCTCAGCCCTACCCCGGCCGAAAAATGTCAGGGTCTTCGTTTTATAAACGCCCATGTATTTTGATAGGGCCATTGATAAAACGAAGACCGAAGATGGAAGACCCTGTATGCAGCAATGCCCAGGGCGGACGTTATTATCGAGTTATAATCGCTCGGGAATTATCGCCCGGTCTGGGCATTAAAAGCGGACTAAATTTCCCGGCGGACCTTGATTACTGTATCCCCTCACCCCCGGGCCCTCTCAGCCCTACCCCGGCCGAAAAATGTCAGGGTCTTCGTTTTATAAACGCCCATGTATTTTGATAGGGCCATTGATAAAACGAAGACCGAAGATGGAAGATCCTGTATGCAGCAATGCCCAGGGCGGACGTTATTATCGAGTTATAATCGATCGGGAATTATCGCCCGGTCTGGGCATTAAAAGCGGACTAAATTTCCCGGCGGACCTTGATTACTGCATCCCCTCATCCCCGGGCCCTCTCAGCCCTGCCCCGGCCGAAAAATGTCAGGGTCTTCGTTTTATAAACGCCCATGTATTTTGATAGGGCCATTGATAAAACGAAGACCGAAGATGGAAGACCCTGTATGCAGCAATGCCCAGGGCCGACGTTATTATTGAGTTATAATCGATCGGGAATTATCGCCCGGTCTGGGCATTAAAAGCGGACCAAATTTCCCGGCGGACCTTGATTACTGTATCCCCTCACCCCCGGGCCCTCTCAGCCCTACCCCGGCCGAACAATGTCAGGGTCTTCGTTTTATAAACGCCCATGTATTTTGATAGGGCCATTGATAAAACGAAGACCGAAGATGGAAGACCCTGTATGCAGCAATGCCCAGGGCGGACATTATTATCGAGTTATAATCGATCGGGAATTATCGCCCGGTCTGGGCATTAAAAGCGGACCAAATTTCCCGGCGGACCTTGATTACTGCATCCCCTCATCCCCGGGCCCTCACAGCCCTACCCCGGCCGAAAAATGTCAGGGTCTTCGTTTTATAAACGCCCATGTATTTTGATAGGGCCATTGATAAAACGAAGACCGAAGATGGAAGACCCTGTATGCAGCAATGCCCAGGGCCGACGTTATTATTGAGTTCTAATCGATCGGGAATTATCGCCCGGTCTGGGCATTAAAAGCGGACCAAATTTCCCGGCGGACCTTGATTACTGTATCCCCTCACCCCCGGGCCCTCTCAAGCTGCCCTACCTGACCAAAAAAAATGTCAGGGTCTTCGTTTATAAGCGCCCATGTATTTTTGATAGGGCCATTGATAAAACGAGGGCGAAGATGGAAAGACCCTGTATGCAGCAATGCCCAGGGCGGACGTTATTATCGAGTTATAATCGCTCAGGAATTATCGCGGTCTGGGCATTAAAAGCAGATTCTAAATTTCCCGGCGGACCTTGATTACTGCATCCCCTCATCCCCGGGCCCTCTCAGCCCTACCCCGGCGGAAAAATGTCAGGGTCTTCGTTTTATAAACGCCCATGTATTTTGATAGGGCCATTGATAAAACGAAGACCGAAGATGGAAGACCCTGTATGCAGCAATGCCCAGGGCCGACGTTATTATCGAGTTATAATCGATCGGGAATTATCGCCCAGTCTGGGCATTAAAAGCGGACCAAATTTCCCGGCGGACCTTGATTACTGCATCCCCTCATCCCCGGGCCCTCTCAGCCCTGCCCCGGCCGAAAAATGTCAGGGTCTTCGTTTTATAAACGCCCATGTATTTTGATAGGGCCATTGATAAAACGAAGACCGAAGATGGAAGACCCTGTATGCAGCAATGCCCAGGGCCAACGTTATTATTGAGTTATAATCGATCGGGAATTATCGCCCGGTCTGGGCATTAAAAGCGGACCAAATTTCCCGGCGGACCTTGATTACTGTATCCCCTCACCCCCGGGCCCTCTCAGCCCTACCCCGGCCGAAAAATGTCAGGGTCTTCGTTTTATAAACGCCCATGTATTTTGATAGGGCCATTGATAAAACAAAGACCGAAGATGGAAGACCCTGTATGCAGCAATGCCCAGGGCGGACGTTATTATCGAGTTATAATCGCTCGGGAATTATCGCCCGGTCTGGGCATTAAAAGCGGACTAAATTTCCCGGCGGACCTTGATTACTGCATCCCCTCACCCCCGGGCCCTCTCAGCCCTACCCCGGCCGAAAAATGTCAGGGTCTTCGTTTTATAAACGCCCATGTATTTTGATAGGGCCATTGATAAAACGAAGACCGAAGATGGAAGACCCTGCATGCAGCAATGCCCAGGGCGGACGTTATTATCGAGTTATAATCGATCGGGAATTATCGCCCGGTCTGGGCATTAAAAGCGGACCAAATTTCCCGGCGGACCTTGATTACTGCATCCCTCATCCCCGGGCCCTCTCAGCCCTGCCCCGGCCGAAAAATGTCAGGGTCTTCGTTTTATAAACGCCCATGTATTTTGATAGGGCCATTGATAAAACGAAGACCGAAGATGGAAGACCCTGTATGCAGCAATGCCCAGGGCGGACGTCATTATCGAGTTATAATCGATCGGGAATTATCGCCCGGTCTGGGCATTAAAAGCGGACCAAATTTCCCGGCGGACCTTGATTACTACATCCCCTCATCCCCGGGCCCTCTCAGCCCTACCCCGGCCGAAAAATGTCAGGGTCTTCGTTTTATAAACGCCCATGTATTTTGATAGGGCCATTGATAAAACGAAGACCGAAGATGGAAGACCCTGTATGCAGCAATGCCCAGGGCGGACGTTATTATCGAGTTATAATCGATCGGGAATTATCGCCCAGTCTGGGCATTAAAAGCGGACCAAATTTCCCGGCGGACCTTGATTACTGCATCCCCTCATCCCCGGGCCCTCTCAGCCCTACCCCGGCCGAAAAATGTCAGGGTCTTCGTTTTATAAACGCCCATGTATTTTGATAGGGCCATTGATAAAACGAAGACCGAAGATGGCAGACCCTGTATGCAGCAATGCCCAGGGCCGACGTTATTATTGAGTTATAATCGATCGGGAATTATCGCCCGGTCTGGGCATTAAAAGCGGACCAAATTTCCCGGCGGACCTTGATTACTGTATCCCCTCACCCCCGGGCCCTCTCAGCCCTACCCCGGCCGAAAAATGTCAGGGTCTTCGTTTTATAAACGCCCATGTATTTTGATAGGGCCATTGATAAAACGAAGACCGAAGATGGAAGACCCTGTATGCAGCAATGCCCAGGGCGGACGTTATTATCGAGTTATAATCGCTCGGGAATTATCGCCCGGTCTGGGCATTAAAAGCGGACTAAATTTCCCGGCGGACCTTGATTACTGCATCCCCTCACCCCCGGGCCCTCTCAGCCCTACCCCGGCCGAAAAATGTCAGGGTCTTCGTTTTATAAACGCCCATGTATTTTGATAGGGCCATTGATAAAACGAAGACCGAAGATGGAAGACCCTGTATGCAGCAATGCCCAGGGCCGACGTTATTATCGAGTTATAATCGATCGGGAATTATCGCCCGGTCTGGGCATTAAAAGCGGATCAAATTTCCCAGCGGACCTTGATTACTGCTTCCCCTCACCCCTGGGCCCTCTCAGCCCTGCCCCGGCCGAAAAATGTCAGGGTCTTCGTTTTATAAACGCCCATGTATTTTGATAGGGCCATTGATAAAACGAAGACCGAAGATGGAAGACCCTGTATGCAGCAATGCCCAGGGCGGACGTTATTATCGAGTTATAATCGATCGGGAATTATCGCCCGGTCTGGGCATTAAAAGCGGACCAAATTTCCCGGCGGACCTTGATTACTGCATCCCCTCATCCCCGCGCCCTCTCAGCCCTAACCCGGCCGAAAAATGTCAGGGTCTTCGTTTTATAAACGCCCATGTATTTTGATAGGGCCATTGATAAAACGAAGACCGAAGATGGAAGACCCACTTGAGGGGCTCTTTTGGGGAAAGGTCTTCGTTTTTGGGTCTTCGGTCTTCGGTCTTCGTTTTATAAACACCCCACTTTTGTGTCCTGGCTGACCACAACTCGGGCATTTATCCTTAAATGGACAGTCCCCAAAATGTACAAAATGTGATTCTCATCTCCGCAGGTGTAACAGGCTTTAACCTGACCTTTATACCAAACAGAAAGTCTGAATTCTCCAAACATAACTGCAGAGGGAAGAGTGGTTTTGATGCCAGACATCCACACCTTCCTACTCCCAGTTTTGAAATTTCTGTCAAAAGTATAGTATTCCAGAGAAATGTCATGAACTTTACAATATTTCCCAAAACTATGTCTGATGTCAGCGTGTGGTATCTTCACGGGGTATTTTACTTTGACAAGTACTTTCGTGGGTGCAACCTCCTAAAAGCGACCAAACTGATCTTGAAAATCCAAGATACCGTTTGAGAGAAGAACATGTCTGGCCTGTTTATTTCGTGGTGTCACTATCCAGAGGTCCTTTGTCACCTGCGCTAATCCATCAAGGGCTTTCGGCCCTGATCCGACAGACTCTCTTAACCCTATCTGGCCTGGGCGATCAGAGGTGTACCGCAGCCGGGGGCTATCGCAAAGGCTGGAGGGCTGAAACATTCCACACTACATCTTTGGGTCAAGTTCTACAAGATGTAGATATAAAAAACATCCAAGATGGCCGCCACAGTGACGTCATTTTCAAAAAGAAATCAGTAAATAATAATCTGATATGAAATAAAATATGTTTTACCCACTTTTCCATGCAGAAAAGCAAAAAAAAAAAGAAGAAATCTGACGAAAACATCACTTTTCTGGTACACCACATGGCCGCCATTTTGAATTTACCCATGATCCTCTGCTCGGGGGGTCATGCAAAATGACCCTAATATGATAATCTAAAAAGTCACGGAGTTTCAGCTCTCAATTTTTTTGTCATTCCGGAGATAAGAGCAAAACACCAACGGGGGGGGCGGAAAAAGGCCAGGCAGGGTTAGAGCACGTCAAATATCAATCGGCTTAACCGCATTCAGCCCCAAAAGTTTAAAGATTGTTTGCCATAGCACTAAAAAATAATTATAGACTCCCACCTAGGGAGCCGCACAACAAAACTCTCACCCCAAAAAATCCAGAAAAGATTAATTCGAACAAACAATCAAAAAATA
Source organism: Hanleya hanleyi (assembly GCA_036873755.1). Taxonomy (NCBI): domain Eukaryota; kingdom Metazoa; phylum Mollusca; class Polyplacophora; order Lepidopleurida; family Hanleyidae; genus Hanleya; species Hanleya hanleyi. The sequence goes on along the minus strand of JAVTVY010032059.1, from coordinate 118,243 downwards.
ATAACAGTTGTAAACAGTTTTACAAATAGCCCGCGCTATATATTAAATCAGTGCCTTCGAAGATCCAACAGACCCGTATGACAATGTTATTTTCAATACAGCATATCTATCTACACAAGGAAAATGGGGATCTAGGTCAACCCAGCGGACTCAGACAAAAACAAAAACCGCCGCGATCAGCGAAAATCTGACGAATCAGCTAAAAATTTCACAGTGCGCAGATGCCAAAAACGTTCACGAAAAATACTGCACAAGAAATCTGGAATAATACCAGATTTAAACTCCCGAAATACTCAAAATAACAGAGACGAATTTGCAAGTGGAAATGACTCAATCTGACTACATCCGGTAACATTTTGGTAACCCTACACGGGAACTCTATGCTGTTAATGATGGAGGCTACATTTAAATAATGAGGGTACCCTTACTGCTTTGAGGTGTACTTGAGGTGCAGCTGAGGTGTAGTTGAGGTGTATCCCGGAGGTGTACCTCAACAAAATATGAGGTGTAGTTGAGGTGTACTTGAGGAGTATCCAAATATGCAAATTAGCACCTCAGCTACACCTCAAGTCTACACCTCCTGTGAGGTGTACCCGAAATCTGAGGCGAATGAACTGTGAGGTGTACTACTAGAGGTGTATTTGAGGTACTAATTTGCATATTTGGATACTCTCCAAGTACACCTCAAGCACACCTCACTTGAGGTGTACAAGGTGTACACCTCAGGTGAAGTGTACCAAGATACTAATTTGCATATTTGGATGCTCCCCAAGTGCACCTCAAGTACACCTCGCTGAGGTGTACCAAGAATTATGTAGGTGAGGTGTACCAAGAAATGTGCAGCCTTAGGTGCAATGGAGGTATAGCTGAGGTGTAGTAGAGGTGTACTGCATGAGCTGTACACCTGATGAAAATGAATTGTGCAATACCTGATATCCATCACCACAATGTTTGTTGGTATTCAGTTGACTATCGATCAGACCGATTTCAAGTAATGAACGAAGGAAAACATTTTTTTTATATTCTTTTATTGGTCAGTAAAACAGACATAGCACAGTAGCTTTCAAAGAAAGATGTAAAGACGGACTAAACATAGCACTACTGTTCGGCAGAATTCAAAGTTATAGGTTAGCACAAATGCTTACTTTTATCCACGAAATACAAAATGCCCCTGTATTGTAAAATAGTAAATACATCAGAAAATGTAATAGCGTAAACATGTTTTGGATGTAGCACCGATATGTCACAGAGAAAGAGATTCTGGTAAATTATGGTAAGTTTCTAACGCATAGAAACAAAAAGAACAAACAAATATAATAATTTTCTTCATTATGTACATGTGCACTATAAAGATAGATATACATGGAAGAACGTGAACCGATTATCATAATCTCTCCATCAGTTTCCTGTAGAGCTTCTGCTCGCCATTCAGTTTATATTTCATGGCATCCCGAATGGCCTTCTCAGAACCGGAAAATTTCTTCTGGAAGAGAATGAAATATTTTGCAGTTAGCCACTGTGAGAAATGATAATTTTCACGGTTATGCTACATTTCGTGGATGAGTTACTCATGCTACATATAGCTGCACAAGAAAGCCGTCAGTTTTGGTGTTAAAAAATATTCACCACCAGTATGTCCAACTGGTTGCATCTGAAGCGAAACAAGTGTTTATAATTTTCTAAATGAAATAAAGGTATGAAATGAAATGTTCTCATTTTTCAATATGTGGGTAGAAATGTAGAATTGGAGTGTGTGGCGATCCTTAGCTTTGGTAATGAAAAGTGCAATCAATAGACAAGGAAAATATAGCCTGTTATAATGATGGAAAGTCTAATCATAATTGGTTATACTTTTTCTGATCACATTTTGATCATAGCAAAAAATAGGTTATGCCAACATTTTATTTATTATCAATATTTTGATATTTTGCCTCCCCCCCCCAGGCCAGGCAGGGTTAGAGCACGTCAAATATCAATCGGCTTAACCGCATTCAGCCCCAAAAGTTTAAAGATTGTTTGCCATAGCACTAAAAAATAATTATAGACTCCCACCTAGGGAGCCGCACAACAAAACTCTCACCCCAAAAAATCCAGAAAAGATTAATTCGAACAAACAATCAAAAAATAATAACAGTTGTAAACAGTTTTACAAATAGCCCGCGCTATATATTAAATCAGTGCCTTCGAAGATCCAAAAGACCCGTATGACAATGTTATTTTCAATACAGCATATCTATCTACACAAGGAAAATGGGGATCTAGGTCAACCCAGCGGACTCAGACAAAAACAAAAACCGCCGCGATCAGCGAAAATCTGACGAATCAGCTAAAAATTTCACAGTGCGCAGATGCCAAAAACGTTCACGAAAAATACTGCACAAGAAATCTGGAATAATACCAGATTTAAACTCCCGAAATACTCAAAATAACAGAGACGAATTTGCAAGTGGAAATGACTCAATCTGACTACATCCGGTAACATTTTGGTAACCCTACACGGGAACTCTATGCTGTTAATGATGGAGGCTACATTTAAATAATGAGGGTACCCTTACTGCTTTGAGGTGTACTTGAGGTGCAGCTGAGGTGTAGTTGAGGTGTATCCCGGAGGTGTACCTCAACAAAATATGAGGTGTAGTTGAGGTGTACTTGAGGAGTATCCAAATATGCAAATTAGCACCTCAGCTACACCTCAAGTCTACACCTCCTGTGAGGTGTACCCGAAATCTGAGGCGAATGAACTGTGAGGTGTACTACTAGAGGTGTATTTGAGGTACTAATTTGCATATTTGGATACTCTCCAAGTACACCTCAAGCACACCTCACTTGAGGTGTACAAGGTGTACACCTCAGGTGAAGTGTACCAAGATACTAATTTGCATATTTGGATGCTCCCCAAGTGCACCTCAAGTACACCTCGCTGAGGTGTACACCTCAGATGAGGTGTACCAAGAATTATGTAGGTGAGGTGTACCAAGAAATGTGCAGCCTTAGGTGCAATGGAGGTATAGCTGAGGTGTAGTAGAGGTGTACTGCATGAGCTGTACACCTGATGAAAATGAATTGTGCAATACCTGATATCCATCACCACAATGTTTGTTGGTATTCAGTTGACTATCGATCAGACCGATTTCAAGTAATGAACGAAGGAAAACATTTTTTTTATATTCTTTTATTGGTCAGTAAAACAGACATAGCACAGTAGCTTTCAAAGAAAGATGTAAAGACGGACTAAACATAGCACTACTGTTCGGCAGAATTCAAAGTTATAGGTTAGCACAAATGCTTACTTTTATCCACGAAATACAAAATGCCCCTGTATTGTAAAATAGTAAATACATCAGAAAATGTAATAGCGTAAACATGTTTTGGATGTAGCACCGATATGTCACAGAGAAAGAGATTCTGGTAAATTATGGTAAGTTTCTAACGCATAGAAACAAAAAGAACAAACAAATATAATAATTTTCTTCATTATGTACATGTGCACTATAAAGATAGATATACATGGAAGAACGTGAACCGATTATCATAATCTCTCCATCAGTTTCCTGTAGAGCTTCTGCTCGCCATTCAGTTTATATTTCATGGCATCCCGAATGGCCTTCTCAGAACCGGAAAATTTCTTCTGGAAGAGAATGAAATATTTTGCAGTTAGCCACTGTGAGAAATGATAATTTTCACGGTTATGCTACATTTCGTGGATGAGTTACTCATGCTACATATAGCTGCACAAGAAAGCCGTCAGTTTTGGTGTTAAAAAATATTCACCACCAGTATGTCCAACTGGTTGCATCTGAAGCGAAACAAGTGTTTATAATTTTCTAAATGAAATAAAGGTATGAAATGAAATGTTCTCATTTTTCAATATGTGGGTAGAAATGTAGAATTGGAGTGTGTGGCGATCCTTAGCTTTGGTAATGAAAAGTGCAATCAATAGACAAGGAAAATATAGCCTGTTATAATGGTGGAAAGTCTAATCATAATTGGTTATACTTTTTCTGATCACATTTTGATCATAGCAAAAAATAGGTTATGCCAACATTTTATTTATTATCAATATTTTGATATTTTGCCTCCCCCCCCCAGGCCAGGCAGGGTTAGAGCACGTCAAATATCAATCGGCTTAACCGCATTCAGCCCCAAAAGTTTAAAGATTGTTTGCCATAGCACTAAAAAATAATTATAGACTCCCACCTAGGGAGCCGCACAACAAAACTCTCACCCCCAAAAATCCAGAAAAGATTAATTCGAACAAACAATCAAAAAATAATAACAGTTGTAAACAGTTTTACAAATAGCCCGCGCTATATATTAAATCAGTGCCTTCGAAGATCCAAAAGACCCGTATGACAATGTTATTTTCAATACAGCATATCTATCTACACAAGGAAAATGGGGATCTAGGTCAACCCAGCGGACTCAGACAAAAACAAAAACCGCCGCGATCAGCGAAAATCTGACGAATCAGCTAAAAATTTCACAGTGCGCAGATGCCAAAAACGTTCACGAAAAATACTGCACAAGAAATCTGGAATAATACCAGATTTAAACTCCCGAAATACTCAAAATAACAGAGACGAATTTGCAAGTGGAAATGACTCAATCTGACTACATCCGGTAACATTTTGGTAACCCTACACGGGAACTCTATGCTGTTAATGATGGAGGCTACATTTAAATAATGAGGGTACCCTTACTGCTTTGAGGTGTACTTGAGGTGCAGCTGAGGTGTAGTTGAGGTGTATCCCGGAGGTGTACCTCAACAAAATATGAGGTGTAGTTGAGGTGTACTTGAGGAGTATCCAAATATGCAAATTAGCACCTCAGCTACACCTCAAGTCTACACCTCCTGTGAGGTGTACCCGAAATCTGAGGCGAATGAACTGTGAGGTGTACTACTAGAGGTGTATTTGAGGTACTAATTTGCATATTTGGATACTCTCCAAGTACACCTCAAGCACACCTCACTTGAGGTGTACAAGGTGTACACCTCAGGTGAAGTGTACCAAGATACTAATTTGCATATTTGGATGCTGCCCAAGTGCACCTCAAGTACACCTCGCTGAGGTGTACACCTCAGATGAGGTGTACCAAGAATTATGTAGGTGAGGTGTACCAAGAAATGTGCAGCCTTAGGTGCAATGGAGGTATAGCTGAGGTGTAGTAGAGGTGTACTGCATGAGCTGTACACCTGATGAAAATGAATTGTGCAATACCTGATATCCATCACCACAATGTTTGTTGGTATTCAGTTGACTATCGATCAGACCGATTTCAAGTAACGAACGAAGGAAAACATTTTTTTTATATTCTTTTATTGGTCAGTAAAACAGACATAGCACAGTAGCTTTCAAAGAAAGATGTAAAGACGGACTAAACATAGCACTACTGTTCGGCAGAATTCAAAGTTATAGGTTAGCACAAATGCTTACTTTTATCCACGAAATACAAAATGCCCCTGTATTGTAAAATAGTAAATACATCAGAAAATGTAATAGCGTAAACATGTTTTGGATGTAGCACCGATATGTCACAGAGAAAGAGATTCTGGTAAATTATGGTAAGTTTCTAACGCATAGAAACAAAAAGAACAAACAAATATAATAATTTTCTTCATTATGTACATGTGCACTATAAAGATAGATATACATGGAAGAACGTGAACCGATTATCATAATCTCTCCATCAGTTTCCTGTAGAGCTTCTGCTCGCCATTCAGTTTATATTTCATGGCATCCCGAATGGCCTTCTCAGAACCGGAAAATTTCTTCTGGAAGAGAATGAAATATTTTGCAGTTAGCCACTGTGAGAAATGATAATTTTCACGGTTATGCTACATTTCGTGGATGAGTTACTCATGCTACATATAGCTGCACAAGAAAGCCGTCAGTTTTGGTGTTAAAAAATATTCACCACCAGTATGTCCAACTGGTTGCATCTGAAGCGAAACAAGTGTTTATAATTTTCTAAATGAAATAAAGGTATGAAATGAAATGTTCTCATTTTTCAATATGTGGGTAGAAATGTAGAATTGGAGTGTGTGGCGATCCTTAGCTTTGGTAATGAAAAATGCAATCAATGGACAAGGAAAATATAGCCTGTTATAATGATGGAAAGTCTAATCATAATTGGTTATACTTTTTCTGATCACATTTTGATCATAGCAAAAAATAGGTTATGCCAACATTTTATTTATTATCAATATTTTGATATTTTGCCTCCCCCCCCCAGGCCAGGCAGGGTTAGAGCACGTCAAATATCAATCGGCTTAACCGCATTCAGCCCCAAAAGTTTAAAGATTGTTTGCCATAGCACTAAAAAATAATTATAGACTCCCACCTAGGGAGCCGCACAACAAAACTCTCACCCCAAAAAATCCAGAAAAGATTAATTCGAACAAACAATCAAAAAATAATAACAGTTGTAAACAGTTTTACAAGTAGCCCGCGCTATATATTAAATCAGTGCCTTCGAAGATCCAAAAGACCCGTATGACAATGTTATTTTCAATACAGCATATCTATCTACACAAGGAAAATGGGGATCTAGGTCAACCCAGAGGACTCAGACAAAAACAAAAACCGCCGCGATCAGCGAAAATCTGACGAATCAGCTAAAAATTTCACAGTGCGCAGATGCCAAAAACGTTCACGAAAAATACTGCACAAGAAATCTGGAATAATACCAGATTTAAACTCCCGAAATACTCAAAATAACAGAGACGAATTTGCAAGTGGAAATGACTCAATCTGACTACATCCGGTAACATTTTGGTAACCCTACACGGGAACTCTATGCTGTTAATGATGGAGGCTACATTTAAATAATGAGGGTACCCTTACTGCTTTGAGGTGTACTTGAGGTGCAGCTGAGGTGTAGTTGAGGTGTATCCCGGAGGTGTACCTCAACAAAATATGAGGTGTAGTTGAGGTGTACTTGAGGAGTATCCAAATATGCAAATTAGCACCTCAGCTACACCTCAAGTCTACACCTCCTGTGAGGTGTACCCGAAATCTGAGGCGAATGAACTGTGAGGTGTACTACTAGAGGTGTATTTGAGGTACTAATTTGCATATTTGGATACTCTCCAAGTACACCTCAAGCACACCTCACTTGAGGTGTACAAGGTGTACACCTCAGGTGAAGTGTACCAAGATACTAATTTGCATATTTGGATGCTCCCCAAGTGCACCTCAAGTACACCTCGCTGAGGTGTACACCTCAGATGAGGTGTACCAAGAATTATGTAGGTGAGGTGTACCAAGAAATGTGCAGCCTTAGGTGCAATGGAGGTATAGCTGAGGTGTAGTAGAGGTGTACTGCATGAGCTGTACACCTGATGAAAATGAATTGTGCAATACCTGATATCCATCACCACAATGTTTGTTGGTATTCAGTTGACTATCGATCAGACCGATTTCAAGTAATGAACGAAGGAAAACATTTTTTTTATATTCTTTTATTGGTCAGTAAAACAGACATAGCACAGTAGCTTTCAAAGAAAGATGTAAAGACGGACTAAACATAGCACTACTGTTCGGCAGAATTCAAAGTTATAGGTTAGCACAAATGCTTACTTTTATCCACGAAATACAAAATGCCCCTGTATTGTAAAATAGTAAATACATCAGAAAATGTAATAGCGTAAACATGTTTTGGATGTAGCACCGATATGTCACAGAGAAAGAGATTCTGGTAAATTATGGTAAGTTTCTAACGCATAGAAACACAAAAGAACAAACAAATATAATAATTTTCTTCATTATGTACATGTGCACTATAAAGATAGATATACATGGAAGAACGTGAACCGATTATCATAATCTCTCCATCAGTTTCCTGTAGAGCTTCTGCTCGCCATTCAGTTTATATTTCATGGCATCCCGAATGGCCTTCTCAGAACCGGAAAATTTCTTCTGGAAGAGAATGAAATATTTTGCAGTTAGCCACTGTGAGAAATGATAATTTTCACGGTTATGCTACATTTCGTGGATGAGTTACTCATGCTACATATAGCTGCACAAGAAAGCCGTCAGTTTTGGTGTTAAAAAATATTCACCACCAGTATGTCCAACTGGTTGCATCTGAAGCGAAACAAGTGTTTATAATTTTCTAAATGAAATAAAGGTATGAAATGAAATGTTCTCATTTTTCAATATGTGGGTAGAAATGTAGAATTGGAGTGTGTGGCGATCCTTAGCTTTGGTAATGAAAAGTGCAATCAATAGACAAGGAAAATATAGCCTGTTATAATGATGGAAAGTCTAATCATAATTGGTTATACTTTTTCTGATCACATTTTGATCATAGCAAAAAATAGGTTATGCCAACATTTTATTTATTATCAATATTTTTTAAAACATATTTCTTTACCATTTTGTAAGAAATTCGTTATGGAAATATTCTCTAATGTTCTGGAAGGATCAACAATCAATAAATTTACTCAATCAATAAACAGTTCAAAACAACAAGATGTCAACTAAGTTTTTTAGAGTTACCATCCTTCAGTTAAATCCCACTGTTTTGACATGAACAGGAAGTACACAAGCAGTGGTGTGATATGAATATCTTACCCTCAGGGGATTTCCGTCAGGGATGCATGGCCAATCTGCATATCAGATCCCCAAGCCTGCGGTTTCCAAGCTGACAATGCACACAATCATCACAATGGCAATCCACACTGCCTTGAAAAATCTAGGTACCCGGTAGGTCTGAAAGTGATATTGAGACAGAGGTATAGCTTAACATGGACAAATCAACTTGATTTTTGCACTTGTGATCAGCCATTTGTTCTCTGTTGTTGTTTGAAGATGATGGTGGTGCCCCCAGCGGTCAGTTAACCTACCAGGCCGGGGGGGGGGGGGGCGAAATGGCCCCTACCAAACTTTCTGCGCTATCTCCGGAACGACAGAAAATTGAGAACTGACCCTGCGTGACTATATAGTTTATCATATTGGGGTCATTTTGAGCCTATTTGCATAACCCCAGAGGAGAGGATTATGGGTAAATTCAATATGGCGGCCACATGGGGTGCCAGAAAGTGATGTTTTCGTCATTTTTCTTCAAAATGTCTGCTTTTCCGCGATGAAAAGTGGGCAAAACTATTTTATTTCACATCACATTAATATTTACTAATTCATCATGCACTTTTTGCGGAGAAATTGCATAAATAAAAAATTCAAAAAATTTGACTTAAAAATTGAACAAAAATTACCGTTTTCGAAGATGACGTCACTGTGACGTCATCAAAACGGTCGTCTTGGATTTTTTTACATTTTCTGGTAGAGCTTGACCCAATGGTATATTGTGGTAAGTTTCAGCCCCCTAGCACCAGGGGTAAGAAAAATAATTAGGCCTCGACGGGTCCCAAAAGCCCAGGACAGATAAGATTAAATTATCAAGGGCAGATAACTCCACCCGTTTTGATGAGACAGTGAAGAGTGAGGCAGTTAATAAACTACCACTATCAGAAACAGAAATTATTTATATATTACGTGGTATATTTGAAAAATTGATAATGAAGAGGATAATATAAAGTATTGTTTAATGTGTTTTTTGTGCTGACAATGTTAGAACTTATTCTTCTAAAAATATTTTTCCATTTTGTCCAATTTTACTTTAAAATCATGCATTTTGACCGATTATAAAATCTAAATTCAAGAAGATTTCTTATCTATACTATTCGATAACATATTATTAATATCTTTATTTTTAGCCCACCATCACCAGATGGTGGGCTGTTCAAATCGCTTTTCGTCCGTGGTCCGTCGTCAGTCGTCCATCAGTCAGTCGTCCATCCGTAAACAATTCTTGTTATCGCGATTTCTCTGGAACTACTGCATGGATTTTTCTGAAATTTGGTACACAGCTTCCCCTTGGGGTCTAGTCGTGCAAGATGCCTTTTCTGGTCTGATTCGAAAATCCAATATGGCCACCAGGCAGCCATCTTGGATTTCCCCATGAAACCCTTTTTATCGTGATTTCTCAGGAACTACTGCTTGGATCTTTCTTAAATTTGGTACACAGGTTCCCCTTGGGGGTCTAGTTGTACAAGATGCCTTTTCTGGTCCGATTCGAAAATCCAATATGGCCACCAGGCAGCCATCTTGGATTTCCCTATGAAACCTTGTTATCGTCATTTCTCTGGAAGTACTGCATGGATCTTTCTCAAATTTGGTACACAGGTTCCCCTTGGGGTCTATTAGTGCAAGATATCTTTTTCGGTCCGATTCGGAAATGCAATATGGCCACAAGGCGGCCATCTTGGATTTCCCCATGAAACCATGTTATCGTGATTTCTCAGGAACTACTGCATGAATCTTTCTCAAATTTGGTACACAGGTTCCCCTTCGGGTTCAGTTGTACAAGATACCTTTCTTAGTAATAATGGAAAAAGAGATCCTCTTGTCACTAGCTTACAATTATCGGACAATGGTGGGCGCCAAGATCCTTCAGGATCTCTCGTATTCAAATGGAAACCCATACAGATCACTTTCAAAGATGCAAAAGTGTTCACAGTTCTGAGTAATTTGTCAGTAACTATATACATGTAAATATCTCACACAGTTGCAACTATATAGAACTGCGAAGTTCAAATCTGATGTTTAGTGATTTCATGCAAATGAGATTTGATGTCACTGAGTGAAATCAAATCAGCCAAATTTAAGCTTGGATATTCCCAGATCTATTGAGATCATTGAAACTTGTATACATGTTGTTCTAATTTATAATGTTATGTTACTGTAAAAGTTTGTGGGGAAAGTCCAATAATATACAGACGTTTTGTGAAATTCAGTAATTTTGTTTAAAGACTGAGAGGTGTACTTGAGGTGCATGTAGAAATTTTGTAGAATGTAGTATTTTTCTTCTAAGTCTGAGAGGTGTACTCGAGATGTGTATAGAAATGTGGAATTCGATATTTTTCTTCAAAGTCTGAGCGAGGTAGTTGAGGTGTATATAGAAAGTTGGCAAAATCTGGATGTTTCTTCTAAGACTGAGAGGTGTTCTTGAGGTGTATATAGAAATTTTGTGAAATTCAGTAATTTTTTTCAAAGTTTGAGAGGTGTACTTGAGGTGTATGTAGAAAGTTGGCAAAAAACAGATGTTTCTTCTAAGACTGAGAAATAATATCCACTGAGGTGGAAATAATATCGACCGTGGTGAAAATAATATCCACCGCGGTGAAAATAATATCCACCGTGGTGCAAATAATATCCACTGCATGCGGTGGAAATAATAGCAAAAAAACACAGAAAATAATTTCCACCGCAGTGGGAAAATAATTCCCACCACAGTGTATATATATTATTTCCACTGCAGTCCACTGCAGTCCAGTCCATAATAACTTATTATTTCCACCGCGGTGGATATTATTTCCACCGCGGTGGGTATTATTTTCACCACGGTGGATATTCTGAGAGGTGTACTTGAGGTGTATGTAGAAAGTTGGCAAAAACCAGATGTTTCTTCTAAGGCTGAGAAAAAATATCCACTGCGGTGGAAATATTATTTTCACCGCGGTGAAAATCATTCCCACCGCGATGGAAATTATTTTCTGTGTGTTTTTTGCTATTTCTGATGTTTCACGTAATTTTCGAGGTTTTCGATAATTTCCAGTTTTCATGTGGTCGTTTGAATTGTTCTTGTCTCTATCTATTGAGATCATTGAAACTTGTATACATGTTGTTCTAATTTATAATGTTATGTTACTGTAAAAGTTTGTGGGGAAAGTCCAATAATATACAGACGTTTTGTGAAATTCAGTAATTTTGTTTAAAGACTGAGAGGTGTACTTGAGGTGCATGTAGAAATTTTGTAGAATGTAGTATTTTTCTTCTAAGTCTGAGAGGTGTACTCGAGATGTGTATAGAAATGTGGAATTCGATATTTTTCTTCAAAGTCTGAGCGAGGTAGTTGAGGTGTATATAGAAAGTTGGCAAAATCTGGATGTTTCTTCTAAGACTGAGAGGTGTTCTTGAGGTGTATATAGAAATTTTGTGAAATTCAGTAATTTTTTTCAAAGTTTGAGAGGTGTACTTGAGGTGTATGTAGAAAGTTGGCAAAAAACAGATGTTTCTTCTAAGACTGAGAAATAATATCCACTGAGGTGGAAATAATATCGACCGTGGTGAAAATAATATCCACCGCGGTGAAAATAATATCCACCGTGGTGCAAATAATATCCACTGCATGCGGTGGAAATAATAGCAAAAAAACACAGAAAATAATTTCCACCGCAGTGGGAAAATAATTCCCACCACAGTGTATATATATTATTTCCACTGCAGTCCACTGCAGTCCAGTCCATAATAACTTATTATTTCCACCGCGGTGGATATTATTTCCACCGCGGTGGGTATTATTTTCACCACGGTGGATATTCTGAGAGGTGTACTTGAGGTGTATGTAGAAAGTTGGCAAAAACCAGATGTTTCTTCTAAGGCTGAGAAAAAATATCCACTGCGGTGGAAATATTATTTTCACCGCGGTGAAAATCATTCCCACCGCGATGGAAATTATTTTCTGTGTGTTTTTTGCTATTTCTGATGTTTCACGTAATTTTCGAGGTTTTCGATAATTTCCAGTTTTCATGTGGTCGTTTGAATTGTTCTTGTCTCTTGAAAATGAATTTCCAGCGTTTTCGTATGGAACTGGATGCAGTTTCTTGAAAATGAATTAAAAAAAAAATAAATAAAAAAATCAGAGATATAAATTTTGAAAACTGAAAAATGAATCTAAGAGGATGACAAGAAAAGAAAGAAAATGCGAAAGTGAAATCTTGAAAATTAGAGAAAGGCAGAAAATTGGAAAGATCAATGCATGGTCCTAACAAGCCACCGTACTAAGCCGGCGAAATGGTCATTTTCCCGCGTATGAAACTCTTCGGTGGATGAAGGTAAAATTGTCGATGATAAACAAATGTTGCGGTGGAGGAAGTCGAGTTGATAATCACAATATTACTATTAGACTATAATTCAGTGGGCCTTTTCGGTACACTTTGTCGACATTCAGGGGTAGAAGGACAGAGAAGAAGTCGCTGCGGCTTAGCGGTAGGTTAAAAGGTCATCACTAACAATGGACACGTGAAGGAAAGCTTCGCGCACCAGGCTCTGCAGACTCGGACAGCAACAACAACAACTCAGTGTCAGTTGACATGGACTGACAGCCCCCCCCCCCCCCCCGCTCGGCTCCACCCCCATCTCTCCCCTTCCCACCAAGTACATAACGGCATATCCTCATCCAATATTAAAACGGCCATATTAGGAAAACTCCCTTCAACATTCACAGTTAGAGCTCCCTCTAAACCTCCAGCCATGCATGTATACTTACTTACTTACTTGCGTTGGGGCAACTAGAAGGCATAATGCCTATAACGCCCACCTTGTCGCGCTCTCTCGAGGTAGATACTGTATGGGGGGGAGCTAAAGTCTCTCTCGTACTGTATACAATGTGTATATTGTTCCTTTATCAAAACTAGTACACCTCTCTTCTGTACACCCGAGTAGAATGAACAATATCCTTCAAATTCAAAAAGTGCTAAATCATAGTTCACAGTTGTCTTTGGATTGACTTCAGTTAATGCAACAATGTCAGGATCACATTCCGATATACGAACTTCTAGTTCATCCTTCATATTAGTTAAAATATCAACATTTGAGTAGAAGCATCTTAGTCCATTTTTCACAACATTTATTTCATCTTCTATAATTTCGGTGCAATCAGAAACAACAGTGCAGTCAGGAACATTATCACTAAGGCCATTATGTACATCCTGGAAACTATTTACATCAGTCGAATGTTCACTACTTCTCTCCTGGACGAAATGGTCGATTGCCTGGAAAGGGTGGGCGAATTGTCACAACTTTACCCCCTCTGATGGCTAAGTCAGTTTCTCCGTTGTCTTTCCTTGCACTAAGTTCATATCTGGCTTCCTGATTAGTTTTCCTCTGGGCAGGGGTCAGGTCAGGGGAGATAAACACATTGGAGAAAACTGGATGTTTTGAATTTCTCAGCTTCTTAGCATTTTTTAGGATTTTTCCTCTCACGTTTTCATTTGCTAGCGTCACTTTAAGTGGCCTAGGCTTAACATACCCTGTCTCAATGCTTGTACCCCCTGCAGCAGTTGGGTTAATCATTTCGATCGGCTTGGATCCTAACCTGACCAGTTCCTCGACTACAACGTCATCGACCCCTACTTCCCCCTTTGTCATCTCTAGAAATAAACTATGTTCTTCAGGTGGGTAATCAGTTTCAGGAAAGTTGTGAAGTACAAAGTTGAATCTTCTGGATTGCCTCATCTGAAATTCATCAATTACTCCTTGAATTTGATCATTTGTTGCTTGTTGCATATCATCCATTCTATTATTCACAGCCTGGATACTAGATTTCATCTCAGCAAGGTCATTGCTAACATCTTTCATCAAATTTGCTAGCCTTCTGTGTAGCGGGGTAGCTTGACTGCAATTTTTGCACGTCCACAAGACGCCATTATCAGTGTGTCCATCCTTGTTCATGGCCTCATATAACACGTCAGATATAGCGGTGCAACCTAAGCAAAACCATCTGTCACAGAAATCACACAGTAAACATTTGTCCTGATCACCAAGTTCAATTTTACAAGTGGTACAGGGAGTACTTTCAATGGTTGACTTTGTCACTTTCAACGAATCAGATCTCGACCTAGAAGACCTATTACAGCTACTATTTTGTTTCGGAGGCATTTTTCACATTTCATTTGTTCAGCTACTTTTTTTACAGACTCAATTTCGAAATACAACCACCATTTCTAGCGATTTGTACGAGCTAGCTCCCCCCTCACACATCCATCGCCGCCATCTTTAACCCACCCGTGCCAGCCACACGAGTGATGACGGATAATTCCTGCCAGAGAGTTAATTCTCTCCCTCAATAAGTGCAAAATCAAAGCAATCAAACACAGAGCTACCTCATCCCAGTAAACATTAATTTAAAAAAATATTTGACTGTTCTACAAAACTTAACTCATGTAATATTAATGAATAATTTCCATTCTTCATCAGCTCAATAGTCGAGATCGCCATTACAAATCTAGGGTAACTGGGCATGCGCACAAGGCGAGGTCACCAAAGGCCGCATTCTGGCCAGGTTGAAAGTGGGTCATATCTCGAGAAAAGTACTTTTTCTGTGGAACTAAATTGTGTTCAGGGTAAATAAATATCTGTTTACTTTACTTTACTTCCATACATGAATACATATAGAAACATAAAAATATATATACATATATCAATGATTGTTAAAAACAATGCCATGTACAAACAAGATGATCACAATTCCCAGGCAAACATGCATTGCACATCATACAGCTCTAACAATACAGAATAGTTAGTTGGGATAGGCTTAGCCTGTATCCAAGCTATGGGATCGGCTAAAGTGACAAGCAAAAGAATGCTGGAGCCGTTCTTTAGCCCATCTGGCGATTGTCCATGAGATTTTTTATTTATTTTACTACAGTTGCACAAAATATCAACTGTTTTCCAACACTCGGCCTATCTCTCCAATGTTAAAAACTTCGAATTTGGTACAACAGGAAGTTCATGAAAAGCTGTGCAGTTGCAAAACATTGAAATGGCGATAGAGTTTATTGTAACAAGATCCATTATATTCTTCACCTGTTTTAGTACTTTTAACTTGTACCTCATTCAAAATGGGAAACAAGGTCAGTTGTGGTTTCTTTGAAGCAAATGAAATAAAAGGCTGCAAAGTTGTTAACACTGTAACAGATGAAGAATGGATGACGAAGACAGATCTTGTTGAAATTGGGCTACTCATGAAGGGAAATTTTTCATAATAAATATCAAGGGCGTCGTTAGGATGGGAGGACATTTGGGGTCTACATGTACATGTTGTCTTGTTGGACCACAAACAACTGAGGTCTCCAGTAAGTACAAGCATAGGAATGACCCCCCCCTTCAAGACATCCTGGCAACTCCCATGTGATTTCAAGTGTTGTAGAATGACCATATATTTTTCTCGCATAATTTTTTCTGGGATGAGGTGGCGCAACACCATGGTATCACCGATTTTGCACATTTTGTTGGATAGAACTCTATGATCCCAGTCAATAAGTCTGTCAGAAATTATTTGTGGTGCCGTGTGGCTAGAGTGTTAGAAATTCGAAGCTTGGACTAGAGTAAGTAAAGTGTAGGGACACGACACCCTCAACAATTCATAGCGATGCCCATGATTTGGCCTCATTGCAAATCTGTGTATTTCTACTTGTGTAGCATAGGTCCATTGACCCTGAGAAATGGATGAACAGTCAGAGAAGAGTGACAGAGGTCAGATTGTTGGTGGTACCCTGGAATCACCAACTGCAAAGGAAGGTGTCAGTGACAGTCTGCTGCTCCTCACTGCTCTGGATGCTGATAAATGCAGTACAGAAGGAGCCGACACCAGCCTCAACATCAATGCTATGGACACTGCAGGTACAGTAACTTTAGTGATTCTGCTTCATAACATTCTATATGTAGTAATTCACAGTGCTCATTTGATCATGAAAGGCATGTAAGCTTACTCTTTTCTTGCAACTATATGACTATATGTTATTGTATATGACTGTCGGAAAAATTCAGAGACTAGCGTTATGGTAAATATCATTGTAATACTAACTTTAATCAGAGACTAGCGTTATGGTAAATATCGTTGTAATACGTTAATCAGAGACTAGCGTTATGGTAAATATCATTGTAATACTAACTTTAATCAGAGACTAGCGTTATGGTAAATATCGTTGTAATACTTTAATCAGAGACTAGCGTTATGGTAAATATCGTTGTAATACTTTAATCAGGGACTAGCGTTATGGTAAATATCGTTGTAATACTTTAATCAGGGACTAGCGTTATGGTAAATATCGTTGTAATACTTTAATCAGGGACTAGCGTTGCGTTATGGTAAATATCATTGTAATACTTTAATCAGAGACTAGCGTTATGGTAAATATCGTTGTAATACTTTAATCAGTGAAAGTCAAATTTATTAGAACAGGAAGTTTACATGTACAAAATGGTTAAAAATCGTGCAAATTAACTATTATTACTTTGGTATTTGAATGGTTTCATACGTTGATTAAATTTATTAGAACAACTGATTGAATTTTGTTCCCAAAATGGGAGGTGATTGAATTTCAATAGGGGAACCATTAGAAGATTTGCTACAGGGTGTCTGGAGGATATCTGGTTCCATACTGCTTCAAAGGTTTCTTCTTTGAAGTAGCAGGAACGCAACTTGCCTGGGTGGTGCTTAGTTGGTTCGTCGCGATATAGCGGAAATATTGTTGAAAGCGACATTAAATTATATTCGCTCACTCACTCTTGCACTGCTACACTATGAAATATTCTCTTTTCTCATGCTTATAGCCTGTGCACAACATTTGTTTATAATATTGACATTTTGTTTTTCAGGACTTGGTAGCCTTATCACCGATTTAGGAGGTGTACCACCATTATCTCCAGTATCACAGGATTCTACGATTTCCTCAGAAGATTTCTCCAGCCCAGACTGCTCGTTTACATCTCCCACCGTCCAGTCCAGGGTCCCTCTGTCTGAGAGAGGTGAGGCCGATGGGTCAGAGACCGAGGTAAAGCCTGCTACAGTAATACCTCTATTAAATCAATCACAAAAAATGAGCGGATGATTGGGTGGGAACGGGTTCCTGTGGCTTCAATGCATTTTGCTGAGAAGCAAACTTGTATTTGTTGCACCATGTGTGCGTTCTGTCTGTGTTTTGTGTGCTGTCCTCAGTGTTTTATAGGGTGGATGTAGGGTGTCTGGTTCCATGCCGCTTTAAATATTTCTTCTTTGAAGTAGGACTAGCACAACTTGGCTGGGTGGTCCTTGGTTGGTTCATCGCGATATAGCTGAAATATTGTTGAAAGTGACATTAAATTCTATTCACTCACTCACAAGAAATAAAATTTCCCATCATTTGATCACATCAGGGGTGATCAAATTTATTAGAACAGAAAGTTGACCAAATGGTCAAAAACCATACACAATCTATTATTTCTTCATGCATTCACAAGAAAGTATCATCCTAAAAATAATTGGATTCATTGTAAACCTACTTTCTACATGGCATTTATTATTTCTTCATTATTCTGATGATTTTAAATGATGATCAGTTTTATTGGAACAGGCAAAAAAAAAAAAAATTGCTCTCATTAGCTTATCCATGATAATACACATCTTGGCATCTTTCTTCCTTCCGTCAATCCCAAAATGGCACAGAAGAATTTATTTGGCATGCGAAAGATCGGCAACATATACTTCATAATATCAACATATTTTGAACACATACTCTACTGCAGGGGTACTACCAAGCCATACAAGAAAAGTTTCGGAAAGGTCCCTTCAAACATCAATTCGCCAAAAGTAGTCCTAAATGTTTCGCAAAACACAAAGATTTGTATGTATTGGATCAGATGTGAAAAGGGCCTTTTTTAAAATCCAAGTCATGTGATGTTTCATGAAAAGGCCCAAGGGCTGTGCTTTTTACCCCTCGGCCAAAATTTGGCCGAAGGGTATTGTCGTCGTCATGTACGTCTGTCCGTCTGTCCGTCTGGCCGTCTGTCCGTCTGTCCGTCCGTCCGTCTGTCCGTCACACCTTTCTCGTTACCAAGATATCTTCAGAACGACTTAACCTAGGCACACCAAACTTGCAGTGCATATCCGTATGCTTGTGACCCAGAACCCTATTGAATCTGGACCTGATTGGTTAGAAACTTTGGCGGCCATCTTTAATTTATGCGAAACCATCACAGGTTTCTTGTTACCAAGATATCTTTAGAACGACTTACCCTAGGCACCCCAAACTTGCACTGCACATCCATATGCTCATGACCCAGAACCCTATTGAATCTGGACCTGATTGGTTGGAAACTTTGGCGGCCATATTTAATTTATGCGAAATCATTAATCTTGTGTATCTTAGGTACCATTTCTCTGTTCAGTGTGAAACTTGGTATAGATCATCGATGCATCAAGAAACTTCAAAGGAATGACCAAACCAGTTTCCCTGATTCGGTGAAAACCTTGGCGGCCATCTTTAATTTATGCAAAATCTTCAATGATATATATCTCTGATACCATTCAAGTGTTCTATACGAAACTTGGTATACAGCATCGATGTATCAAGAGATCTGCAATGTATAGCCACATCAGTTCCTCTGAGTGGCGGGAAGGATGGGCGGCCATCATTAATTTATGCAAAATCATTAATGATCTCTATCTCTGATACTGTTCGAGTGCTCGATGTAAAATTTGGTATATATCATCGAAGCATCAATAGACTTACGATAAGTGGCGTTTCTGATTGGGCGGAACCTTGGCGGCCATCTTTAATTTATGCAAAATCTTCAATGATATATATCTTTGATACCATTTCAGTGTTCTATATGAAACTTGGTATCCAGCATCGATGTATCAAGAGACTTGCAATGAATAACCACATCGGTTCCTCTGAGTGGCAGGAAGGATGGGCGGCCTTCTTTAATTTATGCGAAATCATTAATGATTATCTCTGATACGGTTCAAGTGCTCAATGTAAAATTTGGTATACATCATCGATGTATCAATAGACAGTTCTGGTTTTTCTGCTTGGGCGGAAACCTTGGTGGCCATCTTTAATTTATGCAAAATCTTTAATGATGTTTATCTTTGATACCATTTCAGTGTTCTATATGAAACTTGGTATACAGAATCTATGTATCAAGAGACTTGCAATGAATAACCACATCAGTTTCTCTGAGTGGTGGGAAGGATGGGCAGCCATCTTTAATTTATGCGAAATTATTAGGGATCTCTATCTCAGATAATTTTCAAATGTTCGATGTAAAATTTGGTATACATCGTCGATGCATCAACAGACTTATGTAATGAATACCGGTTTCTCTGATTGGACGGAAACGTTTGAGGCCATTTCTAATGGCAAAATTTTTCATAATCTGTATATTTGTTACTTGACTGCTTGGTGTTCCTGAAGTCTTGTTTTAAATTGAATACATTATGAATGGCTGGCGCCCAGAGCCGAGGGGTTTTCAGATGCGCAGCTTCGTATTTTATGAACTGGGGAACTCCCAATTTCGGTTTTAAGAGAGAACTATGTGTTACCTTAATTTCTTGGGTTAACATGTATTTTATCCCTGAAACACCTTACAGGTTATCATAGGTTACATGTACCTATTAGGCCGCTGATAATTAATGGTACGTTTCCCATAACCAGCCCTCATTCAGGGTGTTAGCCAGAATTCAGAAAGTGCCCGTCCAACTGCTCCTGTCGCTGTCATCCGCCATTAGCAAGGCGTGTTGCCTGCCAGTGGTGATTGATAGTGTCTCGCCTTCTCTCGCACGAGTTCATTCGCAAATCGGGAGCCCTAGGGTACGAGCGATGGAGCGGTATTAAACACCATCAACATGGAGCAAGAGTTGGGGGAAATTCTATGCATGTTAGCCATGCTGCCTGACCAGCGGAGACGTGAAACAAGCCAACGATGTTAATAATGAAACGAAGAATTAGCTTAGTTTGAAAAAATCACCCGTCCAAATTGACGGGCGGACGGGTCGCTAGCTAAGTCACTGCCCTCATCTATATTTTGAGGGCAAATGATTAAAATCCACGAGGGATTTACATTTTCATGAGTAAAACTTGCTCATTTTCTTCATATTTGTATACAATTGGTTTGCAATTTAATAATTAATAAGTATCGCACTCAGCATGTGTATTTTTATAAGCAAGGTTACGAGAAACAAACAATTAACAGTGGCCTTATCAGACCAAGATAACCTGAACAACTATTACAGCAAAGGCCTGCAGTATATAATATTCTCTGTCTCTTTTCAGATGTCTGATCATGTAGGTGCGAGACCAAAGACAATTTCTGGACAAATGTCTATACGGGAACTGAAGAAGAAGAAGCGAGAAGAAATGAAAAAAAATGTTGAGGAAGAAGACGACATCGTTAGGCAACTCCACAATATGGTTTGTTGGTTAACATGGATGGTTATCTGGGCATGAACATGTTTGACCAATGCTGTCATCGCTATAGGGTGGAACAAAGCCTCTAATACCCATTTACATACGCCCCGTCGGGCTTCCGGGGATTGACCTGAGATGTCGCTGTGCACACAGCAGGTCATGATAAGAATAGGTCCCAGCTCCTCAGACAGCTTGTCATAAGAGGCGACTAACTGAGGCATCCTGAGGAATAGGACCCAACGTCGTAATATGACTGAAATATAGTTGAAAGCGACGTTAAATCATATTCACTCGCTCACCCCCATTTACATACTTTGTCATTCTGGTTTCATGACCTGCTTCAGCAAAGACTTACATGACTTAACAAGTTTTGTTTACTACATAATGATAACATGGAATTGCATTAAATGTTAGTCTGTTATTATACATTAAATATGTGGATGATAATAATATCAAAATATATTTCCCAGTCCTGCAAATGTTTTGAGCATGAGGATATTTGTCAACTATCGCCATGTTTTATCCTAGCCTGCTGTCCATGAGCATGATGAGTGAACCTTGTTTCAATTGTTCCATTCACAGGCAATTGGAGATAAGCGCAGAGCGGTACCACCTAATGGGTAAGTACGTATATACATGTTCATAGATATATTTCTGGATTTTTTATTTTTTTTTCAAATTTCCCCTAAATTAATTTTTCCAAAAGTTATGCTGAATATATATTCAGGTTTGTATATATTAAATGGATCTATCTGCCCAAGCTAATAGCAAATATTCAGTTTACATCATCACAGCAGAAAGCATGCTGGTACATGTAACTCAGTCACTGAATGTTAATCGGCCCACTCTCCATGCAAGGAAATTACCATGTGGAAAAGTACATCTATTTGAAATGATGTGAATGGTCCATTGATGTATCGTGCTCAAGCTGATTAACAGGTGCAAAAATATCCATTTTTTGTCAGACACCACATCAAAACATGCCTCTCCATATAGCACAGGGAGAAACGAAATTTGACTACCCTGGCCCTGGGATAAGCAGGCGAGGCTCTGATCAGGTCATATCTCATTGTGTATGCCATCTGAGGCTGATATCAAGAAATGCTGATTTTTGATCACTTTTGGACCTTCTGTAGATAAGCACATCACATTTCCATCAAACCGTGTGTGAAACGAAATTGCCTGGTCCTTTATCATGGTTGAAGTGGAACTCTTCTCATAATAGACCATACCTATTTTGTTTTATGGAGGTTGTTAAAATGTTTGCTCATTTTCCCACCTGGATTGTTGAAGGTGAGGGATGACAACTTTCTCTAAGAGGTAATGTTTCTTTATGCATACATGTACTTATTTACACCTGCTGATTTACTGTTCTTTGGGATTGTTTTATTCAGTACAGGTTTTTACTATGACGAGATAATGACGAAACATTTTAATGAATGGGACTCAAATTTCCCAGAGTGCCCTGAGCGAATCACTTGTCCATATGAGAGATGTGTTGAACTGGGTTTGCTAAGCAGATGTAAAAGAGTTGATGTAAGTAACTTTAATCACTCAGCTGATAATATAAGCATGAGAATTTGTGTTAGTGCTGTTCAGCTGTCATGAGGCCGTATCTTGTGGACATCCAATTATTTAGAAAATGCTTCCAATCGATCTGAGTTTCAGAAAGTATTCTCATTTTAATACTACATAGTCTGAGCCCCTTGGACCAAAGAAAATGGGAGTTATAAGCTTAAGGCTCCCTGAGCATTCACAGGAGTCACATACATGAAAGAAATGATGTTCCATCCAAACATTGGGCCAGTCAGGGACATATCCAGAGATTTTTTGTGGACACTAGTCGTATTTGACGTTGTTGTTGTTGTTGTTGTTGTTGTTGCAAGTAAATTTGATGTTGTTATTGTTGCTGCTGCACACAAACCTCGGAATCTCTGATGCTGCATGCTGACTTAATCAGAGTTGGAAATAATGGTCGGTGATTGTATAACTACCGATCAAAATTGTCCGACAAAAAAAGGTGGAATAATACATCATTGTGTATGTGTCGGTCAGAAAACTGTCTGTCAATTTCATGTAAGTCCCGAAAATTCTGTCGGCGATAATACAAGTCGGCATCTCATCTATGAAGTTTGTTGGGTCAACGAAAATACAATATCAGTGCTTTAATCGGTTCCAGGGTGCATATTTTTCTGTTCTCCCTTAACCCTTTCACCGATTAAACCCGGTGTACGGGGATAACGAGAGTGCCACCCGTACGACCATCCCCGGTTGACTGGGTTAGCTTTAAACCTGTTGGCCATCACGATGGGTACAGCACTTTTATTTTTTTGCATTCGTTTTAACGGAAACCTATCAAACACTGTATACTTCTGGAAAGTCAAAACCTTGATCAATTTGATTCTCGAAATTGTTTGTTTGTTCCGCAAAAGAAATAAAGCAAAATTAGATGTTGAACGAAAAAAATCGGAGCGAAAAATGCGTTTTTTCCACATACCGTGTGACGGGCCTCTCGGCAGCAAGCCGCAGAAATGAAAAAAATCATCGAAAACCTCATCCTAACTCCTGTATTTTTGATGTTACACGACTGGTAAAGCGTGGTGAATATTCCCCAGACGATTAAAACTGCCAACGACAACCGGCAAAGTTTATTTCCATATTTTTACGAGTCTTGATCCACAAAGTTTGACAACCAACTTTCTATTTCGCCCAAGATGGTTGCCGCCTTCGGACGACGAGCCAATCGGTATGCGTAATTTCGCCCACGTGACCTCCATCCGCCAACAGATAAGAAGCGCGTAGACAGTGGCTGGAAAAATGGAATTACATCATTTTCAATCCAATCGTATCCTCCGTTTTATTTTTGCCATCCGTCCCAGGTCATGTCATGTACAGAAAGGGGAAAGCCCACACTTTCCAATGAGAGGTCAAACATTGCAAATGGCCGAGTACAACTCAAGGTAAACGTTGAATTTTGACGTTTTCAAGTCGAGAAAGCCGGGGAAAGCGCATTCTCTTGAAGTAAAACCTAATTTTGTATGCTATTTTATTTATTTTGCTATAAAACTGGAGCAAATAACACCGGAGTGTTCATTGTGGAGACGGGGTCCCTATGTTTTTCTACAAATCTCAGACGCAAACACGTTTTCTAACATTCCAAAGACAACATATACAAATTTTAACAGTTCTCAGGGAATTGATCGTCAGCAGGTCACTTTTGTCAGGGGAAATAATCGGTGAAAGGGTTAATCCTGTTACCCTCGCAAACACATCGTTGTTGTTGCTACCGATATAGCACATTCCCCACACACCAGTTGTTACCCCTCGGGCAAAATTTTGCCTGAAGGGTAATGTCGTCATCAGCATCGTCTGTCTGTCCGTTTGTGGACACGATATCTCAAGAAGGATTATAGCCAGGCATTGTAAATTCATACCATGTATGCACCTGGTGAAGGGTCAGAACTCTATTGAAAATGAGGTGTCCTGAAGATGAGTGACCTTGACCTATTTTTTTCAATGTCATATACTGTTTATTTAAGATATAACATGAAGATATACAGCTAGGCTTTCCAAATTAATACTATGTATACATCTGGCGATGGTCCAGAGGTACCCTGAATATGACTGACCTTGACCTATTTTTTCAAGGTCCTATACTGTTTATTAAGATAAAACATGAAGAAAGACAGCTAGGCTATCAAAGTTAATACTATGTATACATCTGGCAATGGTCCAGAGGTGACACTGACCTGGACCTATTTTCTAAAGGTCAAAATTCTATGTTGAGTCTAAATTCTCCAAATTCATCTTCCATATTCAATTAAGGTAGAATAGACCAGAAAAATTTGAGGGCCCTCGGTGGCTGAGTGGTCTAAGGCGCTTCGCTGGTGACCGCTAGCCTCACACCACTGAACTGGCATGGGTTCAAGCCCAGCTGGTCCAGGTGTGAAAGTTTGTCTGTTACTTGCCGACGGGCGGTGGTGCTCTCCGGGTACCCCAGCTTCCTCCACCAACCAAACTGACTGTCACCATATGAGTGAAACAACCTTGGGTGTGACTTAAGCCAAATCCCCTCCCAGAAAAATTGTTGAAGATGACTGACCTTGATCTGTATTTCCGAGATCAAATTACTTGATTTGATTATTAGCTAAAATGGAAGAGTATATTTAGAGCTAAGAGTTTGCTCATGCTAGATGTATTTCTAAGATGAGAGAAATACGATCAACCCTTCTAGCTCACATTTTTTTTAACCTACATGATGTTGTCATTCTCTGATTTTGTCATTTTCTAAAAATACATTTTATGCAATGCATGATTGCTGAGTTAAGACAATAACTGATAACCGAGGGGTATGGAGCCCATTGGGCTATTTTTCTCAAGTTTTTTATTGCTGTAGGTAGACCAGGCGAAAACCAGTGACCATAGCACAGCGATAATTGCCTACTAGAGTGGGGTCAACGCAGTGTCATTTAAAGTATGTAATGCATGGCCAGCAACATGTGTTTGATGACGTGTACTGGATTCAGAAGTTACGATAGTGGTTATTTCTAAGTTGCAAAGATATTAACTGAAGTATTTTGTAACATTTCTACACAGTAAAGAATGAATTTGCGGCATGTTTAGTTTTGAGAAAAAATATATTTTGCATTCATTTGGGCACCCATACATGCCATACTGGTATACCGGTAGTGAAACCTTCCAGGATACGTCTATGCCAGTCAAGGAAGCAACTCTATAGAAATGGACCGGGTCAGTATTTTAAATCAGACGAAGCTTAGTGATCGCTGGATATAACATCCTTGTATCTGAACTCTGATCCAATAACCCCCAGTATTGATCTGATTTTAATCAGATTGGTATTAAGTACATGTCATGCACCACTGGTTGCAGACATTTCCAGTGGTATGTAAATGGAGTTATTCAGCTTTGAGTCCTCCCCTATGGTACTAGTGAGCCCATTATACCATCATCATCATGCAACACTGAAACTATGTCAAAGTCAGTTATTATGTAGGCTCTATGACACTCCACAGTAGCCAGAGAGACAAAGGGTCTCGGGGTGAGGCTAGCTGACTTTCTAACCCGATACTGAATATGACATTTTCTCTCGAAGAAATAAACTAGTACATGTATAATGTCCTATTGTACTAGCGAGCCCATTATACCATCATGCAATGCTGAAACTATGTCACCCGATACTGGATATGACATTTTCTTTCGAAGAAATAAACTGGCTAGTACATGTATTTATCTAAATAATTAGCTGTTGTGCTAGACCAGGTACCTGTTTATAGTTATAGCTTTGAAACATAATTTTTTCATGTGAAGCCATAGAATTATTTGCCGATGATGCTACAGTTACAAACTCTGGACAATCTGTTGAAGTTGTAGAAACTGTCCTCAATCATGACATAAATTGGCTAAACCAGTGGTGCATAGAAAACAGACTCGTAGTGAATTTTGATAAAACACTGGCTATGCTTATTGCTTGTCCCCAAAAACTCTGTCGCATCAAAAAGAATAATCTGGAAATATTGCTGGATGGCAGTTCAATTCAGAATGTAGAAAATGTAAAACTACTTGGAGTTCACATAGATAACACATTGACATGATATGGAGAACGCATATCGAGGAATTAGCGAAGAAACTTATTGGACTGTTATACAGGAATAGACACCTATTGTCAACAAAGGCCAAATGTTTATTCTACACTGCATATATTCAGCCTCATATTGACTATTGTCTTACAATCTGGGGAAATGCCTCCAATTGCTATCTTGAAAGAATTCACAGACTTGAATTAGAAATAGATGGACAAAAGATAGAAAATGTCAAAGATACCAAATTATTGGGTATAATCATAGATGAGAGGCTGTCGTGGGACAAGCATGTTCAGAATCAAAGTAAACTGATCTCATCCAAACTCACACTTTTACAAAGGATCAAGAGGTATCTGCCACACCATGCAAGAATTTTATTCTATAATGCATATGTTTTACCCTTGATCGATTATTGTTGCACCATATGGGGAACTGCTTCCAGAGAATCAATTAACTGTATACTTCGTCTCCAAAAGCGTGCAGCAAGAATTATTCTGAATACCAAATATACAACGCCAAGCCAAGAACTTTTCAGGACCTTAAAATGGATGACCATTGATGAAAGAATCATGCTGCATAAGGCAATTTTGATGTTCAAATGTTTGAATGAACTTGCTCCGAGTTACCTCGCAAACCAATTTATATCTACTGCTTCTGTTTACCAAACAAATCTTCGCTCCACTACCTCAATGAACCTAATTCTGCCAAAAACAAAAACTGAAACCTTCAAACGCTCTTTCCAGTACTCTGGTGTGACTCTGTGGAACCAGCTCCCCATACATATAAAGAAATCACAAAATCTTAATGTATTCAAAAGACGAATGGAAACCTTCATTTTATCAAAGTATGTCTGTGTTTATTGAATACATAGATGCAATTATAATAACCCAGAGTACATTGTGTGTTATATGTTGCTTGTAAAAATCCTAATGTGTTTGTACATGAGTAAATCTTTATTGTATAATTATGTTTGTACAGTTGTAAACATGTATATCAATGAGTGTGTGTGTGTGTGTGTGTGTGTGTGAGAGGGACTCAAGGAAGATTGGTACTGTACTAATTGATCTCCCTCATGAAATAAAGTATTATTATTATTATTATTATTACTCCAAAAAAGAACCGCCCGAATCATCTTACATGCTGACCCTGTCACACCATCAAAGCCACTGTTTAAACAATTGAACTGGATGACTATATATGAAAGATTATTTGTTCAAAAAGCAATTCTCACTTACAAAAGCCTACATTCTGAAACTAACACTACACCAAATCTATTCCAGAGAACAGCTGATGCTACAAGTCGAACTACAAGGTCAACGTGTGCTGGTCACTTGTACATTCCAAAAGGCAGGACAGAGTACTTCAAAAGAAGTTTGAGTTACTCTGGTGCCACACTATGGAATAGCCTGCCTCAAAACGAGTCTGTGAATTCATTCAAGAAACTTGTAAATAATTTTGTAAATAATAACAGATATTGATTATTTGTATGTTACATATATATTATCATCATCAATTATGCTTTATAGATACAATATATTTGAACATCTTTCTTTTGTTATGAGGGCCTCAAGGGAGAACAGTCTCTGATTGATTGTGTAACCCTCGTTGAATAAAGCATTTATTATTATTATATATAAGCCTTCTCCACATTGTTACAATACCATGCATGTACTTCATAAGTAAGTCAGAAGGTGCCTCCTTCGTGATTTTAAATTGTTCTGCTGGTGTGATAAGCCACACTCGCATTTCTTACGAACTGAGCATTCATGCATGGTGCTTGCAAAAATGTTATCAGCATATTATTACTGACTGGGTACATGTAGTTGCATTTCGTACGAACTAGGCATGCGTGGTTCTTGCCAAAATGTTATCAGCATTTTATTACTGACTGGGAAGTTTAACATTAAAATTATATGAATACAATTAATGTCTAATTAGTATATAGGGTTGTCTCTCTTGCATTGTGATTATCTGCCCTTCATGGGTACTATGATTAGCGAATAGACAACCTTGAACCTTGTCCTGAAAAAGCCATGCACATCTTAATGTTGTTTACTATTATGACTACCTGTAGGACAAATCAGATAGTGTGTTTTTTTCCAATATATGTCTGTGATATTGTGAAGTGTCATATTATAAGATCTACTCTCGTTGATACAATTCCCCTTGTTCCATGTCTGTTGCCACGAAGGAAAGATTAATTTCCTCTACATGATGGCTGTACATAGACAGTCGCACATGTATGTCCAGCCAGTCATATAGTAGTTAGTTATATCATCGCTATATGGTCGAAATAACGCTGAACGCGACATTAAACGCTAACTCACTCACTCACTCACTCCTGTGTTGTGGTTGTACCATTATGATATTTCTCTTTTAAATAGCTCACTTATGCCACAGAGGACCTTGTACGTCTACAGCACAACGAGAAACATCTAGAAATTGTCAAGAATTCTGTGAACATGTCCATTGAAGAGCTCAAGAATCTGTCACAAACTTACGACTCTGTCTTTTTCAACAATGTGAGTAAGATTCTCCATTCAAGCTCTCACCAATCTGCTTAATTTTTTCCTGAGCGGCTTTCTGTTTCATGTGTTTCATTATACAGGACAGTGTCAACATGGTCAATACACAATATGCATGTTTGGGTTACAATGCATTGCCAAAGAAATAGGAACTTTTCTGCATATAGAGATTAATTTAGTCCATAAACAGATGGTTTGGTAGGGTCAGAATGCCAGAGATAGTAAAATGTACAAATGTATGATCCTCTATTACTGGTTTCAATTCCATGGCAAAAATGTACTGGATTTGGACATTTCTCTTCATTTGTAAACTTAAACTAGCTTACTAGTTTCATAATTCTGAACAACGGGAATTTTTTTTACACTTCCTAGGCAGTCTGGCCCTACCATATTAAAGTCATGTTAGAACACTATTTGTCACTTCTTATACATGATATATGGAGAATTCCACCATGCTGATCTTGAGTGTTGTACTATGTAATACTTGAATGTAAGAATGGAGTTTTTCATTCATCCACCTCAATGAAACTTGAATACATAAAAGTCTCATAGATTTACATTGTTTTTCTAAGTGGTGTAGTCCATTGTACTGATTACAGTGTAGGCAGAATACAGTTGTTAACTTGATATTATACCCTTCATGTACATGTAAAGTGTAATCTGCTGCAAAGCACTTTTTGTGATGATATTGAAAATCGTTTGATATATTTCCTTTGTAGATGACGTTTGAATGTAGTTTGATAAGTCTTGGGGGCGTCATTGAGTTGATGGAACAGATACTAAAGAAAAAGGTAAGACAGCTATCAATGTGCAAATGTCTTTTTCGCTACACAGTAACTTCCCCCCCCACCCCCAGGTGATTCTTTAGTGCTACCATAGTGACAACATCTTATTATTTTGTTATGAGATTCATATGTAAGGAAGCTGGTTCATGATAAGGCCGTTGTCAGTTGATAGGTTGTTTTGCATGATCCGCCCGCATCAATATTTTGGAGATCAATAATGCCGCATGTATTTTAATTATCAGTAATTATTGGCCGTAAAAAAATAAGTAAGCAAATCCATGAAAACGAATGAGCTGACCGTACCGTCAACCGCGGAGGCGATCAAAATCCGCCATTTTGGTTCACATTGTTGGGGGAAGCCCGCTCTTTTAAAACGAGGCGAAGTCGTTATCCCGGCATGCATCTCTAGCGGGGATTCCCACGTGTCGAGCACGTTGCAGTAAAGTTAAAACTCCGGCAGTTTAGACGGCTGTGTACCCAAGTCATCATGGTTTTGGTTAATGGATCAGTTGTTTCCTCATCAACCAGTCGGTACATCGTGCCTAATTTAACCATCCGTCTCTGATGAAACGCTTTTGAGCGAAGTGGTCGAGCGCTTCACGTCTTCAGTCCCCACAACAACAACTACAACACATGCTGTCGACGTGCACGTCAAAATTCTCGTACAGCTTAAGGACGACGGACATACAAAATTCGTTGCCTTGGACAGAGAATCCCTATCTTCAGTCAGTGTAAAAGAAATAAAATTAGATTTCAGTAAGAGGGGACTCCTGACGTTGAAAATTCGGGTAGTAAGTTATGTAAGATATCTTTTATAGTAGTCACATTGAAGTAAGAGTTGTTTCCCTTGATTTTTTTTCACACAATGTGTGTGCATTTAAGTTTTACTATCTACCATAATTATTTACAGAATGTTTTAAATAAATTAAAGCAAACTTAAAATGTCTCTTTAGAGAATAATTACACACATTGTCCTGTTGATTTGCTTTATGGAACAGGCTAATGGGAGATTATTTTGATTTGATATGGAATGAGTCCATGGTAGAAAATTTACCTTCAATAATTAATAATTATAGCATCTAGCATGTATGTTTTGACAGGAGAAGGTCATGCTAAACAACCTATTAACTGACAACGGCCTAAAATTCATTATTCCAATTTGGCTACTCTGTTGTCTGTGATTCCTTTCCCTTGCTGAACAATTGAAAGAAATATGCTACACTGCCATGATGACTATGATCTGTATTTCAGATGCAGAATGGTTTTGCCTTAGTTAGGTAGGTACCCTATTTTAGGTACATGTAGGTACACTTAGTTAAATAGTTACCTTTAGTAACAGAAAGTTATCAGTCATGTGAGATGAAGTGATGTGAATTAACGGGATTTCCAGTAGTGGGAAATGGGCTAGTCGTCGGCCATTGTTCTATTTGCTGACATTGAAAAGCGGTATCTTGTGTTACAATGTACATAAACTAAGCTTATATCCTGTGATGTAGTTCTGTAGAAACAACAATGCATCATGGAATATCTTCCAGTTTTGATGTACTCGATTGGTCAGTTCAAATTTTCAAATAGAATTTCAGCATTTTCATTGGCTTGTCGAGAAAACTGGAAGAAAATGCAGCCAATCACAGAATAGATCCATTAAGATCATTTGTCTAAATTTCATCAACTCTTTATTGCATGTTTTGTGCTGATGATAAAACAAATAGAAATAAAGGGGGTGACGGGGTGGTTTAATGTCACACTCATATGGTGACAGCCAATTTGAATGGTGGAGGAAGCCGGAGTATCCAGAGAGAACCACCGCCCGTCGGCGGTGACTAACTGTCACACATGCCAAATGGACAATGATCAAAAAGTTGACTATTTGTGAGGTTTTACCTGCCTTTTAGCATCTTTCAACAAAAGAAAAAATTCTGTCCGTTTCCGGTTACAGACCCTAAAAACTTAGAGCAGGTATAGGCACAAAAAAAATGTTATGCAAATTTCAAACACTGGCTAAACACGACGAGGTCTGGAAATCCCCTGCTGAAAATGGTGGACAAATTTCTTGGTCGAAAGGAGGTACATGGAATGTTGTGTTTACCTCATTATTGGCTCTGTGCTGTAATGTACTATATAAATGACCCTATCCATCATAATGACCGCCTTAGTGAATATTATCGTGTAATAATTTTTCGATGTTTAGTTTTAGACCGTCAATCAATGATGAGGACTAAAACTAAACATCGAAAAATTATTACACGATAATATTCACTAAGAAAGTTATTAACTCCATTCTAACATACACGATGATAAATATTTCCTCATTTTATAAGCGGAATGGCAAATTTTCTGCAGACTTGTCCTGTTTTGATGCGAGAATTTTGTGACTGGTTTGCAGGCCACGCTCGCGCGTGCTGTCCGTTCACGAGCTGCAGCTGTGTGAACTCCGCCCACTGCGCAGTGAATGAACCAATCATCGCTCAGCTTTGTGGCACTGCGTCACAAGAATGAGACGTCACCAGTTTGGCACGTGAATGTAACAGATCACAACAAACAAATGAAGATTATCGTGTGATAATCTCCGTATGTTTTGAGGTCTGGACCAATCAGCGCACGGCTGTAACGTGGAGCATGTTAGAATTTTCTTTCAATATATCCAACATTTGGCATACTTACTTGAGTTAATGAGCTGTAATGTGGGATACCGTGTGGAAAAGCATGGAATGCGGGTGCACGGTAATCTAGTACTGTTTACTAGTGGATAAGGACAGGTATCCCAAATTGCAGCTCTATTATTCAAGTTAGTACGCCGGGTGTTGAAAAGATTGAAAGAAAACTTACAACTTCCGCTTGATAGGGTCATTTATATAGTACATGACATCACATGAACTCAATAATGGAGTAAACACAAATTTAGCTCCTTCAAACAAGTGACTTTTCCACCATTTCCCTGCCCAGCTCTCTCGTCTGGGATATCGCCATTCTTTGTTGGGAGGGGCCGTACTATTGCCAGCAAGGATGTTCACGTTTCCCATACCGCATGTAATAAAATTTGATACCAGTCGTAACCGCATCTCATTTTACTGCACATAACCCAATTAGTCTGCAATCGTATCACATTCAAACAGACTCAGTCGCATCAACCTGGTTATGCGTTATGCCCCCCCTCTAATTAGAGGGGGGGCATATAGCGATCGCTTTGCCCGTCCGTCCATCCGTCCGTCCGTCCGAATTTCTTGTCTGCGCAATATCTCGGTTAATATTTGATGGACAGAATTGAAACTTGCATGGAATGTGTCCAATGCCTCATAGTTGTGCAGCGTAAAGATTTTTCCGAGTTCCGGTATCATTTTCTAGAGTTATGGCCCTTTTTCTGAAATCTCTGTGAATGGGACTTGTCCGGGCTGGATCTTGGTTAATATTGTATGGACAAGTATGAAATTTGCATGATATGTGGTCAGTGCCCCACAGTTGTGCAGCGTAAAGTTTCTCCCCGTTTCGCTTATATTTTCAAGAGTTATGGCCCTTTGTTCCTGAAATCTCCGTGAATTGGGACTTGTCCGGGCTAGATCTTGGTTAATATTGTATGGACAATTATGAAATTTGCAGGTTATGTGGTCAGCGCCCTGTAGTTGTGCAGCGTGAAGTTTCTCCGCGTTTCGCGTACATTTTCAAGAGTTATGGCCCTTTGTTCATCAAGTCTTTGTGAATTGGGCTGGATCTCGGTTAATCTTGTATGGACAAGTATGGAATTTGCAGGATATGTAGTCAGTGCCCTGTAGTTGTGCAGCGTGAAGTTTCTACGCGTTTCGCGTATATATTTTCAAGAGTTATGGCCCTTTTGTTCCTGAAATCTTTGTGAGTTGGGACTTGTCCGGGCTGGATCTCGGTTAATATTGTACGGACAAGTATGGAATTTGCATGATATGTGGTCAATGCCCCATAGTTGTGCAGCATGAAGTTCTCTGCTTTCGGTTATATTTTCAAGAGTTATGGCCCTTTGTTCATCAAACCTAAGTGAATGGGATATATTTATTTGTCCAGGCTGGATCACAGTCCATAACCGATTTGGACTGGGAAAATGGCTATGAAATTGTTATTCTACATTCCAAAGCAGACCACATAGGTCCTGAAGTATGAAATTGCCCCAAAAAGAGTAAATTATGTGCGAAATTCAAAGTTCACGATCGCTTCATAATTTCACCACAATATACTCTCAAGGAATGTAGGTCTCATAACCAGGTAACATTTTTGGATTTGGCGAAAGCACCCGGGCGACCATCTTGCATCGATACTTGGAATATGTATTATGCGAGGCATGCCGAAAAAAGTGACTGAAACAGAATTTTTATAATTATCCAAATTAGGCCTCCACAGACCAATACAGAACAGAACAATGGCGGGGCAGTATCAGATTAAAGTGGAAAGGGGGGGGGGGGGCATACAATTGAGCAATCTCTGATTGCTTCCTTGCTGTGTTTTATATCTGATTTTCTGCATTCCTTTCCCAAGGATAGAAAGGCCTGTGATTAAATTATTAGTGAATTTACTGCACATGTGCTTGTTTTGTCAGGCCTCCAGGTCACCATGCTATGGAGGGTAAGGCATGTGGATACAGCGTCTTCAACAATGTGGCTATCGCAGCCAAACATGCAGTGGATCAGCTAGGTTTAGAAAGGTACATGTTTATTTTTTGACCAGGTCTTCAGCCATAATTTTCTCCACAACATGTACATGATGTACAGGGCAGTAAGAGGATCCCATATAACTTGATTATGGCATGACAATTCCCTCTTGAGAGAAGGAAAATACATCCTAACCGAGCCGGGATGTATTTTCCTTCTCGGGAGTGGGAATTTTTATTCCCGATGATGTTAATATGAGATTCTTTTTCTCATATAATTTAAATTAATACATTAATCAATATTTTAGTAAAAATATCAGTGACACCCTGAGAGAAACTGCTGGAGAGCATCGTACCTGCAGCTTAATTCGAACATTGTGATGGGTCAGGCTGCATTACACACGCTCAACCCACATCCCAGTCACTTAGACTGTATTTATGCTAGAGCCTTGAGGTGTAGTCGAGGTATACCCGAGGTGTACACCTCATTTTCTTTTTCAGGGTGTATACACCTCAAGTACACCTCATGGACTTTG
Organism: Hanleya hanleyi; assembly: GCA_036873755.1. NCBI lineage: Eukaryota > Metazoa > Mollusca > Polyplacophora > Lepidopleurida > Hanleyidae > Hanleya > Hanleya hanleyi. The sequence continues at coordinate 83,169 of JAVTVY010032059.1, read as the reverse complement.
TCAAAATATTCTTGTAATTTACCTACATCTCAAGTACACCTCATGGACTTTGCCAAAATATGCATGTACCTCAATTACACCTTTGGGACTTTGTCAAAATATACTTGTAATTTATCTACACCTCAAGTACACCTTATGGACTTCTCCAAAATATGCTTGTACCAAAGTATACATGTAATTCACTTACACCACATAATTTACCTACACCTCGAGTATATTTCCTGCACTCCACCGAAAGAAGCTTGGCTTGAACATACCAAAACAGTTATTCACCTACACCTGAGATACACCTGGTGGACTTGGTGGGAAAAATATGTCTTGAAATTGAGAATAATATATAGGTGTCCATTCTCTTATTTTAAGTAATTGTCAGCACAAGTTTTTATTCATACTCGCTCTGTAAAATAAATATTGCTGAACATGGCATTAAATGTAATTCTCTCTCTCTACATGTCTATGCTGGATCATCATTCTAGCCAGAATGTCAATTTTAAATTATCTACACCTCAAGTACACCTCCTGGACTTTGTCAAAAAAATATGTACCTCAACTACACCTCTTGAACTCTGGAAAAAGTAAAAAAAAAAATCCAGACAACATGAAAAATGTGATGTAAACTCAATTTTTATTATTATTTTGACACCAGGACACTAATACATCAAACTAAAACCTGCTGTAACATTCTTCACTTCAAATTATCATTGCAATTAGTTACTGAGCACTGTTGTGTAATTTACATAGAAACTATTGGTAACCTCATGCAACCTTAGGCACCTGCGAGTACGTTGTCAGCTTTCCAGACATACATGTATTACCCAAAAGGATATGTTACATGTAACTATCACTCCCCAAATACATTGGTGCCGTGTACGCTTTTGCATTGGAATCCTGTTTAGCAATTGAGGTACTTGTGAGCCAATGTTAAAGCTCCTTTATAAGTCTGGTGGTACCTCCATCACCCACACCCCCACTTTTCACACACACACCCTCCCCTTTTTTCAAGTTTGGCTGCTCATATGTTACATGCAGGCTTTGTAGAAAGAAGTGCTGCAGTAAAATTTATTGTATGAGGAGGATGGTGATCAATCAACTGAGAGGTGGTCAATGGAAATGAGAATACAAAATTAAAATATGCCTGGTACATGTACCTATTTTTGAAGGAGGTACGAGCTAAATTTTCAAATTTGGATATACCTCAAGTACACCTCAGCTACACCTAGTCTGAGGGGTACATCTCACTAAGGTGTACCCCCGAGGTGTACTTGGGGGCTAATTTGCATATTTGGATACTCAAGTCAAGTACACGTCGAATACTCTTCAACTACACCTCATCTACTCCTCAAAATTCAAATGCACCTCATAATATTTGAGGGTACACCTCCCAGGTACACCTCAACTACACCTCAAAGTGGTGAGGGTTACATTTGAGTCTTTTCACCGGTGGGATATATAATTAAACGGTCTGAAATAAAATAGACAGGTGAAAAAGATAGGTAGAATATTTCATGAGATTCAGGCAACATTTCAGTTGAATTTGATGTTATACTTGTGTTTTTGTCAGGGTGCTAATAGTAGACTGGGATGTCCATCATGGTCAGGGTACACAGTACATGTTCTATGATGACCCCAGGTAAGTCCACGTTTACCATTTTCTGTCTCCAGAGTTATTCAACAGTCAAGTAAAATGCACTGCAGTCTAAACAGAGTCCATATTCAGATTAACTCAGTAATATTGGAGGTTCACAGATTTCCGCTCGTGCGACGTTTTCACTGAACATGCTGGAAGCACTACCATGAAATCATAAAAAAAAAATGTCAGAGTGTTCTGCTATTCTTTTTCCAAGTAAAATGATCCAATTTTTGTACAACCACTCTGAAGCAGTTAGGATTCCCTGATGCAGCCCTAACAATTAGGATTCCTGCTGTGACAAAAATTCTTGTGGCATTGAAATAATCCCCATTTGGCCTTGGGCTCAACATTGCTGATTTTCCCTGCCTAACTGAGAGGACTTCAGATGCTTGAAGAACAAGACACCGGTTCACAAATACCACTCCACAAAATTCTGATATATTTTATGATTTCTTTTATCCAGAGTTGTGTACTTCTCCATTCACCGATATGAGTACGGTCAGTTTTGGCCATCGCTCAGAGAATCCGATTATGACTATATTGGAGAGAGAGCGGGCAAAGGTTACAACATCAATGTACCCCTCAATAAGGTGAGATATATATATCCAGACTATTTCTCAAGAACATAAAACCACATATGGACTACTGTCTCACATCAGTGTCAAGGATAATAGGAACTTTTTTTTCTTTGATAGGCATTTAGAAGTTGGCGTATATAACACAATGCTATTCTATGGATAACAACTTCTTTATTGCTTTGAAAAAGTTGGAAGTATCTCCAACGAAATGTCAGCTCCACAGCAAGAAAGAAGTTGTTATCCATAGAATAGCATTGTGTGATAATAGGAACTGTCACACTCTCGTGTTCTGGCACATGTAGGCACCGTGATATGACTGAAAAATGTTGAAAACGACGCTAAATCCTACTCACTCACCCGCCTTGTCTTACAATTTGGGGAGATGCAACTGCTCAAATCGACAGTGGTTTGAAATTGCAGAAAAGATCAGCAAGAATGATACTGAATGCTCACAATCTCACTCCAACCAAGACACTATTTTAAGTACTCAACTGGACCATTTTGCATGATAAACTAACTTATCAAAAGGCTGTCCGTATGTTCAAGATCATTCCTAATCTATGCCTACGGTAATTTCCCTATTAATTCGCGATGTAGTGATGAAACTCAGCACTCCAAAAATTGGCTACTTTCGAATTATTTGTTGAGCGAATTCTAGAAAAACGCGAGTGTTCGAATTAAATGTCGCGCCGACTTTCACGGAGAATCCAAAATGGCGGACCGCTTCGCCGTGGTCGTAGTGATCGTATTTATTACCGTGTATTAACTTTGATATCTCATCAGTTTCCATAAAATGCAGTGTATGATGTCAGAAAATCTCCTCTACCCTGATAAAGGCGTCTAATTTTATTCGAGGAAGTCGAGCATATTTATCGAGTGACAAGTTCAGCACGATCATGCAGATTTTTGAGCTGACGTCCGTAAATTCGCGTCCATAATAACATCGTAAAAGTAGGCCAAAACATTGAACGTATTCCTTCCTTTTTGTTCAGTATTAGCTATGATCTATATTATGAAACCTAACTGACATGGAATTGAATGAATATTCTGGAAATATAAAACTATACACATATTAGAGTATTCCATGTTCGAGTCGTTCGGTATGTCAACGTTGTTGTTGTGAACCCTGCAAATGAACCAACGGCAAATTTGTGTAGGATTGTATCACCAAGTTTTAGACAGATTAGCGGACTGTCATAGACTTTTTGGTCTTCACTGTGCATGATTTTACACACACCATCCAGGACCCGGACCTATGACACGAAATTAATATTGAATTAACGGCGGATTGTACAAGAGAACCGAGTGTCAGTCGGCAATACACGTTTCGATTGGTTTGTTTCAAGTATGAGAATATCTATTACGGTACCGGTACTGTAACAGTTTACTAAAAGTAAAAGTCGAAGTATGATATCGTTCTGAATATTAATTAAATACTGGTATGTTCTCATCTCCGAAACTTTACAAAATGCCATTTAAATGTTTCTCAAATTTGTTTAGCATATAAGAGTAATGGAATGGCGATAGCTGGAATTTTGGTAAGTTCGTGGGTATTCGTAAGAAATATTTTCATTCACAATCAAATATTTAACAAAACCGGAAAGAGTAAGTCTTTATGATAATTATATTTGAACAAAACAGAGCACATGCAGAGATGATTGTTGTCGGCGCTTCACATCGCAAAATTTGTTTGTGTCCCCTGGTGGGAAAACTGACGTTTGTCAACTGTGATTTCCTGTCTATGTTTCATTAAACGATAGATGCAATCAAAGCCAAGATATAACAAGTTTGAATGAGGTTTTGTGAAATTTACAGGACGAACAAGGGCCACACATTAACACACAAACCCATAATACTGCAGCGTTAATTTGAAACCCCTTTCAATTGCCTCTTGCTGGTGAATCGCGCATCCTCACCCAGAGCTGAATTTGGGCTTCCGAAGGGACAAGGTATTCCCCAGGCAGTCAATTCAATGTTATTACACAGGATCTCATTTGCATATGAATAAGTGTCATTTCCAGTCTGGGTGAAACTTGCATGCTGCACGTGGACTATCCTATTTCACTATATATTTCATGCTGTTCAGATTCTCTCCACTGGAAACTGAAACATCTTGTCACCCCTATCCTGACTTTGGATTCTTCCATTTTATGTGGTTTTCTCTGGAGGACAAGCTGTGCTGAATGGGGAAATAGCTGGACAGGCTAAAAATAAACTAAACACTTCATTAGCAAACTATCCCGGTACTCAAAACAATGTAGCCATTGACAATTTAAATATCAAAGGAGACCTGCAGCAAATGCCATTCATGTGGAGGCTTGGTGTTTCAGTAGGAAATTGAGGGGCACTGAGGGGGTATACTATTATGTCGTGCGATGTGAACACATCGTTTCAAGTTTGTTTCCTATACAGTGAACCTTGATAATGATAATAATAAAAATACGGCCTCTTTCACGAACATGCTATTAGATATTGTATTGTATGTTGAGTATTATTATGCCCCCCCTCTAACTAGAGGGGGGGCATATAGCGATCGCTTTGTCCGTCCGTCTGTCCGTCCGAATTTCTTGTCCGAGCAATATCTCGGTTAATATTTGATGGACAGGATTGAAACTTGCATGGAATGTGGCTAGTGCCTCGTAGATGTGCAGCGTTGAGTTTTTTCCGAGTTCCGGTATAATTTTCAAGAGTTATGGCCCTTTTTCTGAAATCTCTGTGAATGGGACTTGTCCGGGCTGGATCTTGGTTAATATTGTATAGACAAGTATGAAATTTGCATGATATGTGGTCAGTGCCCCACAGTTGTGCAGCGTAAAGTTTCTTCACGTTTCGCTTATATTTTCAAGAGTTATGGCCCTTTGTTCCTGAATTCTTCGTGAATTGGGACTTGTCCGGGCTGGATCTCGGTTAATATTGTATGGACAATTATGAAATTTGCAGGATATGTTGTCAGTGCCCTGTAGTTGTGCAGCGTGAAGTTTCTCCGCGTTTCACATATATTTTCAAGAGTTATGGCCCTTTTTTCTTTAAATTTGTGTGAATTGGGACTTGTCCGGGCTGGATCTCGGTTAATATTGTATGGACAATTATGAAATTTGCAGGATATGTTGTCAGTGCCCTGTAGTTGTGCAGCGTGAAGTTTCTCCGCGTTTCGCATATATTTTCAAGAGTTATGGCCCTTTTTTGTTCAAATTTGTGTGAATTGGGACTTGTCCGGGCTGGATCTCGGTTAATATTGTATGGACAATTATGAAATTTGCAGGGTATGTGGTCAGTGCCCTGTAGTTGTGCAGCGTGAAGTTTCTCCACATTTGGCGTATATTCTCAACAGTTATGGCCCTTTTTTCTTCAAATCTTTGAGACTTGTAGGGCTGGATCTCGGTTAATATTGTATCGACAAGTATGAAATTTGCATGATATGTGGTCAGTGACCCATTGGTGTGCAGCGTGAAGTTTCTCTGCTTTCGGTTATATTTTCAAGAGTTATGGCCCTTTGTTTATCAAAACTAAAGTGAATGGGATATATTCATTTGTCCAGGCTGGATCAGTCCATAACCAATTTGGACCAGAAAAATGGCTATATTATATGTTATCCTACATTCCAAAGCAGACAACATAGGTCCTGAAATTAAAGTATGAAGTTGCCCCAAAAAGAGTGAATTGGGTGCAAAATTCAAAGTTCACTGATCGCTTCATAATTTCACCACAATATACTCCCAAGGAATGTAGGTCTCATAACCAGGTCACATTTTCGGATTTGGCAAAAGCCCTGGCGACCATCTTGCATCGAAACATCGTATTATCACTTGTTGGCTGATACTTGGAATATGTATTATGTGAGGCATGGCAAAAAAAGTGACAGAAACAGAATTTTTATAATTATCCAAATTAGGCCTCCACCAACCAATAAACAACAGAACAATGGCGGGGCAGTGTCGGATTAAAGCGGAAGGGGGGGCATACAATTGAGCAATCTCTGATTGCTTCCTTCCTGTCATGCCTGTGTTAGAAGGGAGAAAATCAGAGAACCTGATGAAGAATGCAGGACGAGTCAGATCGATCACCGTAATTCTGTAGGTTTGTTTACGGTCAAATATACATGCGAGGGGTTTAGCATATACGACGAACAAATATATTAACGTTGAAGATCTCTCAAATTTGTTACTTAAAATAATGTGTGTTTTTCAAATAAAGGAATGCTGGTTTAAAGAAAGATATTTGATATACGAACGCTGGAAACTGAAGAATGATTCAATAGCGGGCCGTGTGCAGACACTCGACCATGTGCGGGGGGACTGCCGTATATATTTTTCCCGACTGCGGCGAAACGCGATCAAGTTAGGATAAAATTACAGGACTGCGGAGTTAATTGAATCAATTTTTTTCTTTATAGACTGTAAGTAATAGTAATTCAGTCTGATTATATTGTACCATTCCCTGTTGTTTCTCTGCATTTACAAATAATAGCATACGGTGATATACTATACGAGATTCTAGTAACATATTCACTTTACTTTCATCGGCACGAACTCCCTGGCGAAAACGGGAGTGTTCGAATTTATTGTTTCACGGATATTGAAAATGCTCCCGTGTTCGTTTTATTAGGATGGACAAAATCACGACAGCGGAAAAATCGGCCGTTTTCGAATTAAATTTGGAAGGTGAATTAATAGGGAAATTACTGTACCTTATCTCAACTGTCTCTTTCAATATGTAAATGATGTAAAAAACCAAACCTCAGATCAACCGAAAACAACAACCTGTACCTTCTCGACCAAGAACAAATTATCTAAAACAGAGCTTAAGTTATTCAGGAGCCAAGTTGTGGAAGTCTCTAGACAAACATCTCAAGGATGCCCCATCCCTCAATGCTTATGAACATAATCAGGGGGCAAATACAGATCATCAGTGTGATTACTATAATGTCACTGCCGTAGGATTTACTCCTTGTCAACTCTGTACATGAATTAGATGTTAAACCTTAATTCTCTCTCTCTGTCAACTCTGTACATACATCTTGTATATATTCTCTTCTGTTATGTATTTTACATGTGATTTGTTCATTATTATCTCCGGAGGGCAGGGTGTGGATTTTATGGTGAACTGTAAAGATATTTCATCCCATTTACCGGTTGACTGTGTTTCTTGCATCCTTGATTTTATTTTTTGTTACAGACAGGTATGACCAACAGTGATTACATCGCAATAATTCAACAAATCCTCTGTCCGCTGGCTTATGAGGTAAGATACACAAAGGTCATCTCATTCCATTGCCCAGATTTGATCCTGTCACAGGGGGCTAATCATGATAATATGTGATATGTTAGTCTTGACTGGGCGATATTGGGTTGGGGGTGGGGAGAGAGAGAGCTTTCAATTTGTGCAATTTGATTAATTTTAAAGACTTCCCTGAGGCTTTAATAAATTATAAGCCACACCCAAAATCTGATTGGGATGAGATGGGGAGGAGGGAGTGTTCATTGGGTGGGGGCACTTTTTATTGATCTGATAATAAGCTTGCGTAACTATATCATTTCAATTCATCTCTTGAAAAACTCAATCTCACAGGTCATTAAATATTAATTATTGTAGTTTGAAGAATGTTCACATCTACATAATGTGTTATTAAATTTTGTTTTCTCTTTGTAAAAGATCAGTAGCTTGAATTTGATATTGATGTTTATATACATGTATTTGATTGTGTATCATTGTCACAGTCTGACACGTGTGGAGTGATCTGTCGTATCTGTTCTATCATTCATGTGCTACGGCTGGTCCAGAAAAAAGTACCTGGGAGAGGGGGAGATTTAAAAGTTCTGTTGTAAATGTGTGGTGGGTGGTATACAGTCATTTAAAGGTGAAATGCAAAGGTATTTAGATTCTCCTTTTCACATTTTATATAGGTTGAATAATGATATAAATACCAGTCTATCTACTTCACTTGGTTTAATTTGAATTATCTTGTCTGCTAGAATCTTTTTAAAAGTTGGTACCCCAGCACAGCTGAATTCAGATTTGCAAAACGTCATCGCTTATCTTTCCTTGATTGTGACGTCACGTCAGACCAGCCGCCCAAAGACTGAACGTTAAAAGTATTGATGCTCGGCCACATGGTATGATGTGACGTCACAAACGAACGTCAAACAAGGGCAGATAAGCGATGCGGATTTCATTTCTGAAATCGGTCGGGCTTGAGATGCCGATTTTGAAGCACTTTTCAAAAGCTACCAGGAGATAAAATACTTCAAATAAAACCAAACAGAGTATTTGGACTGATATTTCCATCATTAACTAGCCCGCAAAGAATATAAATAGGGAAATATGAAAACCTTTGCATTTCACCTTTAACATTAGAGAAATGGGATAAATTGAATATGGGTGGTTGGAGTCAGAAAACATGTCTTTCCTCACCCCATGTACCATTACCTGGAACAGCCCTTAGATAACATTGCTTAGGCCACCATATTGTTGACTCCTTGTTGTACCCAGACAGACTATTATTCTCATTTCTCTCATGGCTTGTAAATTAAAGATCTGGTATTTATGGTGATAATGTCCTATATTCATGTGTCCATGTTTTCATATCAACGGACTAATGGCTGGACGAATTATGCTTTCCATAATTACTGCTCCGGCTAAAAAAAAAAAAAAACAGGTTTATTTTATACCCAGTTGTGTTTAGGATGACACTTTCTTTGTAAAGCACAACTATTAGTGCTGGATGGGCCAGTCCCGTCACGTTCGAGGCTCGAGCCCGCACCCTCAGAGTTTGTGCTTTAGAGCACTTCCATTTACTGCTGGCGATTTGGAGCCAAACTCTGAGGGTGTGAGTTGGAGTCTCGCACCAGACTGACCCATCCAACACTCATATTTGTGCTTTACGAAGAAAGTGCCATTCTAAACATAAATGGATATAAATGTTACCAGTACCTACTTTCTATATGATATTAGTATATATAAAAATAAGTTTACCGTTTCAGTTTGTGCCCCAGCTGGTGCTTGTCTCATGTGGGTACGATGCGGCATTAGGCTGTCCAGAGGTACAAAGTACATTGTGAATGATTATGTTCTCATATTAAATACCTGTAATACAGTGACATGACAGCTTCAATCTACAGTATTGAGTTCTACTGCAGAATGTAATACATTTGTGGTCCTACAGGGTTCACCCCTAAATTTCAATGCAGCGTATTCCATGGATAATACTCCAAGTAGCATTTTAGTGTTTGAAATAGAGTGTGAGAAATAAAGACATGGTATAAATATACCTTGAATATTTACAAATCAGGCTCCTGTTCTTTGAAGCTGGAATGATCATATACACAGGCATTGAGTCTTGATATCTTGTTATTAACTGCATTTGAACTGATGCATGGTTCTGTTTGATCAGTTTTCTCCCCAGCTAGTCTTAGTTTCATCTGGATATGACTCCGCCATCGGAGATAAGAAGGTATTTTGATGCATGCCACTGTTCTTGTATGTATGGCACTAACACATACGTGTACATAATTAACTCTACCCAGCACATAGCTCTTTTTCGAAAAGGGTATGATCTACTCTTCCTGACTCACATCATCCCTACGCACATTTGCTCATGTAGATTGTATACCCATGCTCTCCTTCAAATGATGAAGTGTGATATTCAATGAATTCTTCATGACGAATGTCAAATTCCACCACAGTGTCCCATCAGATTTAAGCCAACAAGCTCCCTGTTTGTGGGGAAAGGAAGTTTCTAACCATGCATGTGTGTCTGCCTATCTTGCAATTTAGGCAAAAGCATTTATGAATTAACACTGGTTCCCAGAACCTCTTGAAAGCATGAAACACTAGTCTTTTTCTACTCATTGCTTGACTTTTTGATTGCATGATTTCCTTTAAATGACTTCGCGAATCCGTCTCTTTAATAGTCTGTCAATCACTATTTTCTGATTAACACAACCTGAGCACCAGGGTAGGTCCATGATATATCGAAAATTCTCAACCCTGACTCAGAACGTGGTAACGTCACACTGATTGGCTCTTTTGTTATCTGCCCAGACAGTAACCCTACTTGAAAATGCAGGAAAGTGCCTCGACGTAGGTTAGGCAAGCTGCACACGTGACTGTTCTCTGTCCGAATGGACAGTATAATTAAGCTTCATCGATCTATATACATATGACAAATCCTCTAATAATTCAATCACCCCCAATTTTGTCACAAAATTCAATCAGTCATTCTAATAAATTTGATTGCCCTCTGAAATAATCAAAACAACAAAGAAATAATGGATTATCTACATGATTTTGAACCATTTTGTCAACTTCCTGTTCTAGTAAATTTGATCACCCTCTGATTTTATGGTGGAAACTTGCTCTCTGTGATTGAATTACCCTGTACTGTGAATCTTCCCTGGTGCCTTGGAATCTTAAAGGTCAACCCAAACGGATTTTTTTTTGGTCTAAAAATCCTTACAAATCATAGTTCATACTTCAGTTTGTATGAAAAAAATATTGAAAAAAATCTGATCTGATCAGAAACACACGTAATATGGGAGCAAAGTGGGCTTTTCCACACTTTCACAGCTGGGTTGATGACGTCACGCAGGGAAGTTGCCTGAGAAAAAACAGCGGATAACATGGAAAGCGAGTGCAGTCAGAGCTCCGGTTCAGATGTCGATTCGAGCGATATCAGCTGCTTAGATGGAAATATTTTTCGCCAAGAAGATGAAATAGACATAGAGGAGGATGATGACGGGCAAATTAACAGTTGTCTGCAGACCAACGGCGGAATTCAGCCCTATCAATTTGAGCCGTACGGCTCCGATTCTGACAGTGATAACCACTCTGACAACGTGGAACTCGACGACGACAGGATTCGGAGAGGTCGTTTGGAAATTGTTGAATACAGATTGGGATGCAACTTGACTGGAAACCTTATTATCGTCATCTATAAGACCAAATGTCCATATATTTCAAACTGTGTTGAATGTAGAACGATTCTGTGATGTAAACAACGAGCACATCTGTGTTGTTATTGTTGTTACTGACCGAGGCAGCCTTTTCGAAGGGATAAACTCCGGGATTCGGCAGTATGGACAGTAAACTGTTGATAACTCTACTGACATGACTGATATACGTCCGATTTGAATTTTGTTTGTTTTCCCATAATCCCCATGAAATACCAATTTCAGAATTATATAGTTTGATAAAAAAACTTTGGACATTCATGGCGAAAAGTAAGCCGTGGTGAGTGGATCGGCATTCACATTTGCTCAATTTTCGACAAATTACCTCAATTAAATTGAAATCGAATGATATTCCCACAATCTCAAATGTCAAGGGATTATGAAATTATTATCACTTCTGTATCTACAGCCATTCACTCCAATTGGTGTTTTTTATTTATTTACTTATATATATATTTATGAAAGATCATTTTATTATTATTAAATTGTATATATGAAATAGAGACTCATCCAGTCTAACCTGTAGGTGCTCAAGCAACAAATGCCACAAATGTACAGCCGTCTCCCTGCCCGAGGCCTCGCTTGCAGGCTAGGTTCGTTCAGCCGATGTCCGTGATAGATTCTCCTTGTCCGATTTCTTTGCCGTCACATTCTGATTGTTCTTAGGTTTGATAGTTGGAATAGCTGTTCTCTTTAGTTTTGGTTTGTACCCGAATTCAACTGCTACGCTGTAGATGTCCTCGAATGATGTCTTTCTGTCAAAATGTGCCGAGCAAATTATACGAGTACTGGCTCGGGCCCTCTTTCCACACTCTCGTGTTGCGTACAAATTTCGTCCAATTTGCAGCGATTTTCTCGTCTTTAGGCCACAAATGAATACTAACACCGTCATCTGTAGTAAAACTGCAACCTCCCACTACACAACGTTGCGGCATATTTAACAAATGATGCCCCGATACTCCGAAAATCTCCAGAAATCAGCAGCTACTTACGACTGTGGTATACGGCTTTAACATAGAGAATACAAGACGGCTTCCCTCCGTGACGTCACAGCTGGAATTGACAGGAGAGCGATTTTCACCTTTCAAACGGCAATATCTCGCCAACCAGACTGCACAAAATTATGAAAAAAATATCATTATTTTCAGAATCGAAAGGACTATTTTTTTATATTTTTGACCTCAGAGCGTTTGGGATGACCTTTAATGATAGGCTAGGCCTAGGCTCCCCAGAATGACACCACATAGCATTATGTATTTATCTGTTCATAGACCATCAGAAGTTAAATGTTAAATTGGTGTTGTATCCACCCATTTTTAGGCTGCCTAAAAAGCTACTAAGATTATATCTTCCTGTCATAAATATCCCGTTACTGTACACCTAGTTGTATTCTAGAAGCATACAAAAAGGCCATCATCTCGTCCCTTATTTTATTGAGTTATGCCCCTTTTCGGGTGTAATAATCTTGGATATGCTTGAATGTATCCAGTTAAATCTGAAGAACTTTTTTTTATACAGCTACCAAATTTTGGAAACTTATTTATCTACTTGTATTCTAGATGCCTACAAAAAATTATTTGCCTCAGCCCTTATTTTACAGTTATGCCCCTTTTTGTGTAATCTATGATTTTGTGATATATGCTTGAATGTAGCTGTTATATCTGCAGAATTAATGATATAATGCTAGATAATTAGTAAATATAGCCATAATATGTTGCACATTCTCAGCATATTTCTCAATCATGTCAATTGCTTGGGGGAAGTCGAGGAGTTTTGTGAGTCTCACACTCATGTTTCTGTGTCGGCTCATCTGGGTCATGAGATTAGTGTTTGATGTATCTCAAGTTTGATGGCTTGGCTGTTATTCACCCCTGTGCAATGCCACTAGTGACTTGTACTAGATGCATCATAATCTGTAAATATACATGAGTTGAGATAGATGTTTACAAAAACAATATATGGTGCTTAAAAAATTATGTTTCTTAAAAGAGAAAGAGATGGGATATTAAGAAAAGTTATATCATCTACATGTAGCTGGTCGACGTAGTAGCATGTTTAGTATTAATTGAATTGTATATATCTGGAAAATAATCACATTTCTAAATTTTATTTAACAGATCTCCTCACCAATATTATTTTAGTGAGCTTGTCCTCAGGAGTATTTAACCAGATTGAAGAAACAAGGTTGGGTTGGGGTAGTTCCCACTTGCTAGATTCATGTCAAGTTTCTCTGAGCTGAACTTATAATATTATCCCTATCTCTCAGGAAAAATATTTATTGACAATGGACATAGATTTACCTCTGAAAAATACTAAATAGCCTATACTGATTGGATAAAAACTGATATAACTAGTGACAAAAGTTTAACTATATAATTATGTTTTTACTCTGTACAGGGAGAAATGGAGGTGACCCCAGCCTGCTTCGCTCATCTTGTACACATGTTATCATCATTGGCTGAAGGAAGGATATGTACAGTTTTGGAGGTATGGTTCGATTATTTTCATCATCCTAGTTCAGTGCAATGGTTTAGGGGTGTGGCCTTTTCGGGTTTGACTTGGTGTCAAACAGACTCAGTGATGAGTAGAAATGCAAAAACCAATGATAGCCTACAGAGGTTTTGTACCCCTTTCTGATCAGGAAAAAATGAAAATTCCATGTGAAGAGGTGATTATTCCTTCACAAACACCCGGGTCAGGTTACAAATTATGGAGCAAAAGATTAGAATTATATACTATACATATAATCAGTTCATGAGAGTAAGTTTAATAGTTAGTGAGAATTTGGACACAACATTTTACAGTTTATTATATTCAAGAAGTATGTAAGACAGAAATGTCCTGTCTCGTACACAGACGTATCCGGTTCCAGAAAATGGTACATGGGTGGGGGTTTGGGGGGGGGGGGGAGGTGGGAGACTACTTTTTCTGACCCCAACCACCCATATACTATTTATCCTATCTACCTAATGTTAAATTACTCTATACCGTCCACCACACATATACCACAGAACTAAAATATCTTCCCCGCATCCCATGTACTTTTTGCTGGAACAGCCTTAAGAGAAGTGACCACTGATTTTATAGAGAAATAATCAATTTTATATATAATATGTCACATAGCACATTTGAATTACACCAACTGTATTTTAGGGTGGTTACTGTTTGACGTCGTTATCTGAAGGAGTTGCTCTCACATTACGAGAACTGCTGGGTGATCCGTGTCCTGTGATAGGTCCAACAGAAGAGCCATGTGATAGGTGAGCTATAGTTAGCTGTTGTTGAAAGGCTGGTGAAAATGTCATGGGTTGATAAACGTACTTTGTACATGTCCATCTCCAAAAAAAAAAACATCACAAAAAGTTCATCTCTATCATGTCTATGTTATGTTTAACACATTACAGGCAGGTGGTTGGGTGGGCACGAGTTCCTGTTGCTTCGATGAATTTTGCTGAGAAGCAACAGGAACTTGATAATGTGATATCTACATGTAGCACTGTAATATCACTTGTCTTTATTAGCACTGTAATATCACTTGTCTTTATTAGCACTGTAATATCACTTGTCTTTATTAGCACTGTAATATCACTTGTCTTTATTAGCACTGTAATATCACTTGTCTTTATTAGCACTGTAATATCACTTGTCTTTATTAGCACTGTAATATCACTTGCCTTTATTAGCACTGTAATATCACTTGCCTTTATTGCACTGTAATATCACTTGTCTTTATTAGCACTGTAATATCACTTGTCTTTATTAGCACTGTAATATCACTTGTCTTTATTAGCACTGTAATATCACTTGCCTTTATTAGCACTGTAATATCACTTGCCTTTATTAGCACTGTAATATCACTTGTCTTTATTGCACCATGTAAGCAGGGTGTCTGGTTCCATGCTGCTTCAAGGGTTTCTTCTTTGAAGTAGCGGGAACGCAACCTGGCTGGATGGTGCTTAGTTGGTTCATCGCAATATAGCTGAAATATTGTTGAAAGTGACGTTAAATTCTATTCATTCACTCACTCTATTCATTCACTCACTCTAACAAATGTTGAATGAATCCCCTAATAATTTAATCACACTATTAAAATTCAATCCTCTTCAATTTCATTCTAATAAATATGATCACTCTCTAGACTTTTTAAAAACAATCATAAATGGATTTATCTGCATTGTTTTGGACCACTTTCTCAGCTGAATGTTTTAATAAATTTGATCACCTCCTGATTTTATAGTGGGAAAATTCACTTCCTGTGATTGAATTAATGTTAGAGGATTTACCATAACGAAGGCAGCTACATCCATACATGTAAACCTCATACAGGTACATGATTGGTTCATTTAAAGAATTTGGTTGCACTATCTGGCAAATGAAGCGAGTTCTTTGTGGTGTCATGCACCAACGTGGGACATTCAGCATGCACCAACAGGAGATTCAACTACATGTAAACAGCACATGAAAATTGTTCATTCCTGTTTTCTCACATGTATGCAGTGTATAGTAGGCCGGGGCACTGGTCATGGATATCAGCAGATATGCGTCGCATTCTAGCTCTGGCCTCTGTTGGCTTTAAATTGACCTTTTCTGCTCAAATCCACCTAGCCCGCATGTATGGATTATGAATGTAGCTGCCTTGGTTTATATAAGATGTGTTAACACGTAGTTTTCTCATAGCAGCAGGTGTATCTGATTCTACCACTGCTACATTTGCTACTACAATGCAGTAAACTGGCATGTCTGATAATGCGACAAACAGTGCTGGCAGTTTGTGAATACTCCAAGTTGAGTCTTCCCCAAAAGCATGATGGGAAAATTTTATTGGCCAATAGAAAGCGGTACAACCGCTACTAGTATACTTGTACATGACTTGGCAAATGTGGTACAGTCGCTATGAGTAACTCGTAGCCGGTAGTAATTGTGTTAGAAGGGTTAAAATCATAGATTTTTGCTAAATGACATGGAGTAAACATTTTCATGAATTCATGTACATGAAAAATACTTTTCACATCGTGGAACATTGATTTCTGCCATGTTTACCTTGTACTGAACTTACTGAATGTTAGTTTTCTTCTCTAAGTTCTGCAACTTCTTAATTTTCTTAATGTCATGATTGTATTCAGAATATGGTATGCAACACTTACATTATGAACGGATTTGCTAGAATCCATACTGACACAATCTCTGCCTGCATTTCCTCTATGATACAGTGTAACAGAGTCCATTCTGAATGTGATCAAAGTCCTACGTCCCTATTGGAAATGTTTCCAGTATCAAGAAGCTGACTCTACTTCAGAGGTCTGCCCATACCCAGAGGTCAACAAATGGCCCCCAAAGTAAGTCAACTGTCAAAATATCTCTCTTTCAATACCATTCTATTTTATTGAACAGACCACAAGATCTAGTATACACAGACTAAATAACAGTCTATGTCAGAATCATCTGAAAATTATTCCCAGCATCATTCATTTATGTGAGTCTTATGTGACCCATACACAATTATTTAAAGGTGAAATGCAGTGGTTTTCACATTATAGTGTATATTCTTAATGGGCTATTAATGAGGGAAATATCAGCCCATCTACTGTGTTTGGTTTTATTTGAAGTATTTTTCTTCCTAGCTACATGACCTAGTAGCTTTATGAAAGTGCTCAGTGTCACAAGCCCGTAACATTTCAGAAATGAAATCCACATCGCTTTATCTGCTAGTTTGTGAGGTCACATCAGACCACCTGGCCGGACGTCAATACTTGTAATGTTGAGTCTTCAGGTGGCTGACATGACGTCACAGTCAAGGAAAGACAAGCGATGACACTTTGCAAATCTGAATTCATCTGGGCTTGGGGTACCAACTTTTAAAATGCTTCTAGTAGGCAAAATCGTCAAATTAAACCAAGCAAAATAGATATATCAATTTCTATCAATCTTCAGCAAATATAGAAATAAGAATCTAAAAACCTTTTCATTTCACCTTTATTCAACTAATGTAAACAAATTAAATTAGTCATAAACACAAGTTTTGTACTTGTGACTGCATGGTGCTATTGAACATGTTGGAGCATTTTTATGAATCACTGATTTCACTCAACTCACCACATATGATCATAATCATTCGCATGTGTGAAATCGCATATAATTCACAGGTATTTGTGGTCTCATCTGTAAATCATTCACACTTGTCCCTTGAGCATTCCAATACTGTTCATTATAAAGTGGGTTTCAGTATAGCATGGCCATTGTTGTATCTCCCTATAGATAACTGTAATATGAATACTGCTGCAATGAAAAGTCCGCAACAATACTGCTGCAACTGAAAGTGTGACTGGCCTAGAGTACAGTCAGTATTTTGTCTCAATTTCAGCATTGTAATGAGGGACAAGTGTACTTCAGACATGGGACACAGTGTGATTCATGGGCAGTATGTAGTGATTTGAAACAAGGAGAGTTACCATGTGCAAAACTTGTTCATATCACGCATTTAATTTGACTCACATCAGTCAGTTTTATTTGTGTATGGGCCACATAATACCCTCACATATGAGTTCATGCGTCATATGTGAGGTCTCTCATATTGCTATGTTGCCTCTGTATTCACATAGTGAGGTTTGACTTTAATACAGTTATATTGTTGCGTGTTAGGCAAAACATTTTCATGAAACCTGCAGTTCAATTATTCAGATGTTTAGCCTGCCTACTACACTATAAAAATAACAACAGTATTCAGCCACATTACTATATTAAATTGTAATATCATTTCACATCTCTACACAGGTCAGCTATTGTGTTCTCCACCCCGGATAATGAACCACATTGCTATTCTAAATTGTTATATCATTGCATGTCTCTACACAGGTCAGGTATTGTGTTCTCCACCCCGGATAATGAACCACATTGCTATACTAAATTGTTATATCATTGCATGTCTCTACACAGGGCTGGTATTGTGTCCTCCATCCCGGGTAATCAATCACATTACTGTACTAAACTGTAATATCATTCCACGTCTCTACACAGGTCAGGTATTGTGTTCTCCACCCCGGATAATGAACCACATTGCTATACTAAATTGTTATATCATTGCATGTCTCTACACAGGGCTGGTATTGTGTCCTCCATCCCGGGTAATCAATCACATTACTGTACTAAACTGTAATATCATTCCACGTCTCTACACAGGTCAGGTATTGTGTTCTCCATCCCGGATAATGAACCACATTGCTATACTAAATTGTTATATCATTGCATGTCTCTACACAGCGCTGGTATTGTGTTCTCCACCCTGGGTAATCAACCACATTACTGTACCAAACTGTAATATCATTCCACGTCTCTACACAGGTCAGGTATTGTGTTCTCCACCCCGGATAATGAACCACATTGCTATACTAAATTGTTATATCATTGCATGTCTCTACACAGCGCTAGTATTGTGTCCTCCATCCCGGGTAATCAATCACATTACTGTACTAAACTGTAATATCATTCCACGTCTTTACACAGGTCAGGTATTGTGTTCTCCACCCCGGATAATGAACCACTTTGCTATACTAAATTGTTATATCATTGCATGTCTCTACACAGCGCTGGTATTGTGTTCTCCACCCCGGGTAATCAATCACATTACTGTACTAAACTGTAATATCATTCCACGTCTCTACACAGGTCAGGTATTGTGTTCTCCACCCCGGATAATGAACCACATTGCTATACTAAATTGTTATATCATTGCATGTCTCTACACAGGGCTGGTATTGTGTTCTCCACCCTGGGTAATCAATCACATTACTGTACTAAACTGTAATATCATTCCACGTCTCTACACAGGTCAGGTATTGTGTTCTCCACCCCGGATAATGAACCACATTGCTATACTAAATTGTTATATCATTGCATGTCTCTACACAGGGCTGGTATTGTGTCCTCCATCCCGGGTAATCAATCACATTACTGTACTAAACTGTAATATCATTCCACGTCTCTACACAGGTCAGGTATTGTGTTCTCCATCCCGGATAATGAACCACATTGCTATACTAAATTGTTATATCATTGCATGTCTCTACACAGGGCTGGTATTGTGTCCTCCATCCCGGGTAATCAATCACATTACTGTACTAAACTGTAATATCATTCCACGTCTCTACACAGGTCAGGTATTGTGTTCTCCATCCCGGATAATGAACCACATTGCTATACTAAATTGTTATATCATTGCATGTCTCTACACAGCGCTGGTATTGTGTTCTCCACCCTGGGTAATCAACCACATTACTGTACCAAACTGTAATATCATTCCATGTCTCTACACAGGTCAGGTATTGTGTTCTCCACCCCGGATAATGAACCACATTGCTATACTAAATTGTTATGTCATTGCATGTCTCTACACAGGGCTGGTATTGTGTCCTCCATCCCGGGTAATCAATCACATTACTGTACTAAACTGTAATATCATTCCACGTCTCTACACAGGTCAGGTATTGTGTTCTCCATCCCGGATAATGAACCACATTGCTATACTAAATTGTTATATCATTGCATGTCTCTACACAGGGCTGGTATTGTGTCCTCCATCCCGGGTAATCAATCACATTACTGTACTAAACTGTAATATCATTCCACGTCTCTACACAGGTCAGGTATTGTGTTCTCCATCCCGGATAATGAACCACATTGCTATACTAAATTGTTATATCATTGCATGTCTCTACACAGCGCTGGTATTGTGTTCTCCACCCTGGGTAATCAACCACATTACTGTACCAAACTGTAATATCATTCCACGTCTCTACACAGGTCAGGTATTGTGTTCTCCACCCCGGATAATGAACCACATTGCTATACTAAATTGTTATATCATTGCATGTCTCTACACAGCGCTAGTATTGTGTCCTCCATCCCGGGTAATCAATCACATTACTGTACTAAACTGTAATATCATTCCACGTCTTTACACAGGTCAGGTATTGTGTTCTCCACCCCGGATAATGAACCACTTTGCTATACTAAATTGTTATATCATTGCATGTCTCTACACAGCGCTGGTATTGTGTTCTCCACCCCGGGTAATCAATCACATTACTGTACTAAACTGTAATATCATTCCACGTCTCTACACAGGTCAGGTATTGTGTTCTCCACCCCGGATAATGAACCACATTGCTATACTAAATTGTTATATCATTGCATGTCTCTACACAGGGCTGGTATTGTGTTCTCCACCCTGGGTAATCAATCACATTACTGTACTAAACTGTAATATCATTCCACGTCTCTACACAGGTCAGGTATTGTGTTCTCCACCCCGGATAATGAACCACATTGCTATACTAAATTGTAATATCATTGCATGTCTCTACACAGGGCTGGTATTGTGTTCTCCATCCCGGGTAATCAACCACATTACTGTACCAAACTGTAATATCATTCCATGTATCTACACAGGCCAGGTATTGTGTTCTCCACCCCGGATAATCAACCAGATAAATATGATCTACAAGATTACCCTGTACCAGTGAATGATGCTGTGGAGGCTTTGGAGGAAAGAATCGACATGCTCATACAGGCCACTTCATTGGACAAACCACCAGACAGGTATGCAACCAAAATGCTCAGTCTCTGCGATTAATTTGGGCACCCGTGGAGTTTCCGGGTGTAAGGAGGAATAGGACCCCGCTTCTAGTGTCCCAGGTGTGAAAAGAAAGAGGACCCAAATGTCATGATATGAAATCGATGATAATCATATTCACTCACTCAAGTGAAATCCATGTTACATTAGCAATTGTCATGATTTGTCTTTACTCTGATTGACATGCAAAGATTTGACGTTATGGTTAACCACTGAATTTGGTTGCCTAGCCAGACATGCCAGAGGTGAAACAAACTTGATTTACAGGGACCCAAATAGGTTAACTAAAAACTCTTGTTTAACATGTCTCTGAATGAGCATAACCAATAAACATGAGAACCATGAGAACGGTTTTGTTAACTTACATGGGTAACCATGGAGATATTACATCACATTCCTGGCATGGCTCTCAACAATTATCAATATCGTGTCATTTTTACCCCCCAAGATTCGACTGGGGTTGTATATTATTGGTCACTTACATAAAAATTAGCTCATTGGTGATGGCCTATAACATTGTCAGCTATCTCATTTTCAGAACGTGTCTATTCTTTGATGTTGAGATGAGGGCCCATAAGAACCATGTTAACACGTATGTACAGACTCCACAATATTAGTTAACCGGTTGATGCCGGATTCTTCTTTTTGGTGCACTGCAGAAGTTCTCAGTTTACCCCTCGGTCAAAATTTGATCAAAGAATATTCTCCTTGTCATGTACGTCCGTCCGTCTATCCATCACACCTTTTTCGTTACCAAGATATCTTTAGAACGACTTACCCTAGACACACCAAACTTGCAGTGCACATCCATATGCTCATGACCCAGAACCCTATTGAATCTGGACCCGATTGGTTTGAAACTTTGGTGGCCATGTTTGATTTATGCGAAACCATCACAGCTTTCTCGTTACGAAGATATCTTTAGAATGACCTACCCTAGGCACACCAGACTTGCAGTGCACATCCATATGCTCGTGACCCAGAACCCTATTGAATCCAGACTTGATTGGTTGGAAACTTTGTTGGCCATCTTTAATTTATACGAAACTGTCACAGCATTCTCGTTACCAAGATATCTTTAGAATGACTTATCCTAGGCACACTGAACTTGCCATGCCCATCCATATGCTCGTGACCCAGAACCTATTGAATGTGGGTGGAGATTTTGGTGGCCTTCTTTAATTTATGCGAAACCATTAATCTTGTGTATCTCGGGTACCATTTCACTGTTCAGTGTGAAACTTGGTATAGATCATCGATGCATCAAGAAACTTCAAAGGAATGACCAAACCAGTTTCCCTGATTCAGTGGAAACCATGGTGGCCATCGTTAATTTATGCAAAATCTTTAATGATGTATATCTCTGATACCATTTAAGTGTTCTATATGAAACTTGGTATACAGCATCGATGTATCAAGAGACTTGCAATGAATAACCACATCAGTTCCTCTGAATGGTGGGAAGGATGGACGGCCATCTTTAATTTATGCAAAATCATTAGTGATCTCTATCTCTGATACCGTTCAAGTGCCCGACGTAAAATTTGGTATACATCATCGATGCATCAAGAGATGTACGATAAATGACAGTTCTGCTTTCTCTGATTGAGTGAAAACCTTGGTGGTCATCTTTAATTTATGCAAAATCTTTAATGATGTATATCTCTGATACCACTTCAGTGTTCTATACGAAACTTGGTATACAGCATCGATGTATCCAGAGACTTGTAATGCATAGCTACATCAGTTCCTCTGAGTGTCAGGAGGGATGGGTGGCCATTTTTATTTTATGCAAAACCATTAATGCTCTCTATCTCAGATACTGTTCAAGGGCCCGAAGTAAAATTTGGTATACATCATCGATGCATCAAGATACTTTGATGAATGACAGATCTGGTGTCGCTGATTGGGCGAAAACTTGGCAGCCATCTTTAAATTATGCGAAATTTTTAGGTGTATATCTCTGTTACCGTTTAAGTGTTTTATACGAAACTTGGTATACAGCATCGATGTATCAAGAGACTTGCATGAATGAATAACCACATCAGTTCCTCTGAGTAGCGGGAAGGATGGGCAGTCATCTTCAAATTCATTTATGCAAAATCATTTAATGATCTCTATCTCTGATATCACTCAAATGTTCGATGTAAAATTTGGTATACTGTATATCATCGATGCATCAAGCAACTTATGTAATGAATACCTGTTTCCCTGATTGGACGGAAACCTTAGGGGACATTTCTAATTGCATAATTTTTGATAATCTGTATATTTGTCACTTAACTACTCGGTGTTCCTGACATCTTGGTTCAAATTGAATACATTATGAATGGCTGGCGCCCAGAGCTGAGGGGTTTTTGGATGCGTAGCTTTGTATTTCGATGTATTACACTATTAAACCCGGGTTTCATGAGCGAAAATATCAATCATACATGTGTGCCAAGATTTGCCTTATGTAGCAGCTGGTCCATAATAGTTCGGTCAATGTTTATTTGATTTTATTTTATGCCAAAATATATAAAATTGTCAGCGTAAGTGGCGCCGCATCCTCGATTTCTCTCCCGCTGGGCACTTTTTTTTTCACTTTTTGAAAAAAAAAAAAAAAATCCGCCGCATCCCTGGCATACTGTCCGCTCCCATTCTTTTTATTGCATGTGTAAATGTGCTTGTAAACTGTGTTTATTCGTTGTAATGTCTATTCGTTTCCCAAAAATGGTGTTTTACTATGTTTGTGAAAAAGAAAAATGCTTTAATACGTACAGAGATGTCATCGCCATGATCGTATCGATCACAAAATAGTTTACAACCGGCAGTTGCGCGAACTCGTTCCAGTTTCAAACCAAACTGCGCATATGCAAAAATCAGACCTGAATATAAGCGGAAGCGGATTGCCGTATGTTTTTATTATGTAAATTTCGCTTCTCCGTTATCGTAATTTTATAAATAGCGAATAGTATATTTATCATAACATTATTTATTAAAATCTTTAAACATATATGGTCTTCCCAGCTTGTAAAAAAAAAAAAAAAAAGATAAAAAACCGCCCGCATCCTTCCTTGAAAAAAAATAAAAAAAAAAAACGCCCGCCCGCTCCTGAAAAAAAAAACCCCACTTGAGAAACAATTAATTAATTTTTTATGGCCTAAATACATTTTATTGGAAGAGGCTACATTGATTTCACCTACTTATCGCCAAAAAACATGAAAAACAGCGATTCTCAGCGAAGTAACGCTGTCTTCAGCATGGTCATGTTTGGCAATCTGACCACCATTTGAAAGATCGAGGTCTCATTGTCAAGGGAATTCCTTCTTCTTTCTATAAATAGTCATCAATTTGATTGATGGCCAATGAAAACACACGGTGATGATGGATGTGGAAACGAGAGAGGAATATCCCATTCACCGAGCTGAAACCAGTGCACCTTGCGATTGGACAAAGCCAACCACGTGGCCGAAATAAAGGTTGTTCATTGGCCCAGATGTTGTAGTGGAATTTTCCACAACAACAATGATGACGTAATTTCGATACTAGCGGCAATTCTGTCGCTGAGGAAGTTGACAGAAATGAGAAAATAAAATAAATAAATCATCGCAATCAGCACTATGGAAAGATAAACTGTACTTTTATACTTAAAATATACCAAAGAATCATGTATTTTGATGGGGTTTTCCGAAAGTATTTTATATTTTCTGAGCGGCCTTCTCTGCGAGATTTTATGAAAATCTCTCCTCGCGTTACTTATTTATATTTTATATTTCTTTCTCCTGATTTCGTTCTTCTAAGACAGAATATGACGTTTACATCCAGAAAATGAGGACAGACTTAGTTAACAATATATGTATGGTTTTTATTGGGTTTCATGTATGGTAAATTTGATAATATCGATTTTAGAAAATTCCCCAGAGTATAAAATGTCAAATATACTCCCTTACAAGAATTTATCATGAACAAAAGTGTGGGGACCATATGGTAGGACCTTTAAACAGTCTCTCACATTTAGTTAATGGATTTTTTCTTAACCTATTTACATGTGGGTACACTGACTGACTCCACTGATTACATGAATCTATTTTCAATTTGTGGTAATTATTCGTTTAACTGCCTCATTATAATCTTTAGGTCACTAGAAATGAAAGCTGATTTCTGAAGATGGGCTTCATATTATAATCAGTTGTAACTTTCTGAAACTTTGACATTTGAGTCATTCTTTACAATAATTCTCAACAGAAATGATGTCAGTCCTCTATTTTGTAATGTACTAAATTTTCTATTTGACAGTAGTCACCCAGAGAGGCCCGACAGGATATCCCGGATATTTGACAGACATGTTGAGTGGGGCCTCTATCAGAAATGTCTCAAAGCCAAGGTCAGTGACACAGGTCTCTTTTAATACTAAAGTAATGCAAGGGTGTAATGTTATGATTTTACATGTACTTGTGTACATAGCTGCCCCAGTTTAAGTTGTAGTTCGAGTATAATTTGAGCAGAGGCAATATGGTTTTACTTCATCATGACTGAAAATCAGGTGATGTGTCTATAAGAATTTTGCCTTACTTACCAAACTATTTGCTTGCTGGAGCTAGAATATAATTCAGGAAATAATATCTGGATTTGTCCTGCTATAATTGTATGGAGGTTTCTCCTTTGTTTGATTTTATTTTCGAACAAGAGACTTAGGAGTTGTCTGTCATGTTTTTTTTTTTTTTTCCAGTCTCTCATGTTCTCAAGTTCTTAATATTTTTGGGAGTTATCTCCCTTATTGTGATTTCATTTCCTGACAAGAGTTCTCCCTCATATTGTCAACTTCTTTAGGGTTCTATCGCGTGGCGTAATTTTATTGTCTCCAACAAAAATAAATCGACTATGAAAATGCAGTTTGTGCTTTCATCCGTCCAACCATCCATCTGGATACCTACTGTACTGTGTTGATTAGATTCATTCATGTTTGTATTGTAGCTAAGGGTAGCAACAGAAGAGGAACTACTCTTTGTTCATAGGTGAGAATGCAATGTCATATAAACTCTAACTGATGTCTGATAGACTATTCCTGTTTACGCAAAGTAATTATACTGGATATAGTTAACAGATTTTCCATTATTATTTGTAGTACTGACAATGTGGGCAACCATGAAATTCCCAGCCTTCAAAAGTTTATCTTTTTTTCCTTCTAATTTTATTATAGCATTACAGGAAATGGTTATTTGACTATTTTGTGTTCTTTTAGCACAGAACTGAATTCATTATATATCTGTTATTCATCTGTTTTTGGTGTTGTCTGTTTTTTACAGGCCTGAGTACATAGAGGAGATCAAATTAACAGAGGTGACCTCCCCACGAGAACTTTACAAGATGCAGGAATTGTACAACTCTGTATTCCTCTGTCAGGTATTGGAAGCTCATTTACTGTTCTGTAGCTAGGGCTGTGCATGCTTTGGTTTACTGTCCGTAATTGTGTTACAACATATGGTAATCCCTCTAATAATTCAATCCCTGTATCAAAATTCAATCACCCCAATTTTGAAAATTCAATGTGTGGTTCTAATAAATTTGATTACCCTCTAAAATTTTTGAAATAATGAGGAAAGAATGGAATAAGTGCATGATTGTCCCCCGACGCCCGAAGGGCTAGAGGGGGACTATAGAATTGTGGTCTGTCCGTGCGTCCGTCCGACTTTAGTTTCCGGACAATAACTTCTGGAAAACTGAACGGATTCTTTTCAAATTTAATATATGGGTGCCTCACCTGAACATGGCTTGGGATTGGTTTTCACGCAGATCCGCATACAGGTGGCGCCACCTGGGGGCCAAGTTAAAATTCGGTGTGTGGGTACCGCACCTCAAGATCTCGCTTGGGATTGTTTTCATGTCGTGCAACTGGCCTGTGCTGGATTTGTCCCAGAGAGAGAGTTTAATGAGCCATAAAATCCACAGGACTCCAATTATAAATTAGCTGAGATGTCCAGTGCAATCTATCAAAGTCTTAATAATGAGTAGTTCCATCAAGTCAGACAGCCAAGGACCAGGTCAGATTTTATGAGCTACACTGGGAGTGGACCTACTTTGGGCCAGCTAGATACAGCATATAGTCCAGTCACCCCAGTCGCTCAGAATCTACATCTGTTACCAATTCACTAGCTTGAAAATCGGGATTTCAGGAAGGCAGCTAACATTAAGACTTTTCAAGATATAATGTGTTGAGGAAGAATGTATGGAGGAAGAATAATAAGTTGTTGGTAATAATAATCATTGTTGAGAAGTGTATAAAAGGAGTGTGAATACATTTTTGATGTCAAAACACACTATACAAGTATTATCAATAAACTTAGCACATTCAACGCTTCCACTATGAGAACATCTAGTGCCAGCAGTGTACCAATATTTGTGGGAGGATCAGTTTGGTTTAACTTTCTCCGGGTGTAACAGTGTTGGATAGCAGCAGTTTTCGTCAACATTTGCATGTATACCAAAATGCTGAATTGTTTTGATCATGTCTAAAATACCGGAACTCACTGTGTAGCTTATGTATGGAGCATCATGTAGTAGTCTTGTCTGGTTTATAATTTAATCAAATACCAAGTATTACCAGGGGCAAACCTGTCCCTTTATTCGCTTTTAATGAAATATGCTCACTCTGTATTTTATGTTATTCCTAATTTCATCGAAAGCAAAACTTATTTCATGGGCGATATATACACATACCAGTACAAATGGGGTAATTCTACCGAAATGTAGCAAATTGGGGAATATTTATTTTCTAAATTTCAAATACTAACTGTTATGGTAAAATTTTTATCACTGCACTCATTATATATAGATGGCAGTTTTTGTTTTTTTTCCCCTTTTGTGAAGTACATGTACCCTTTTCAAGCAAAACAAATACTGAGAAACCTCAATTGGCAAGAAGTTCTAACAAATCTCCAGAGTAAATTCGTCATAGTCTCAGCAGACAAAGCTCCCAATAATAAATAATATAATATTCATATATAAATGTTACAATTACCGGATGCTGGTTAAGGAATTGAGCGTAAAGATACATGTATCATCATCAAATACATGTAGGTCTGCTTACTCCCAAACTGCAGGAGTGAGTTAGGGTTAATCGTTGCGTTCAGCATATAGCGACGATACAACTAACAACGATATGATGTAGGGGAGATTGGGGTACAGTGGGACATGGGGCACAGTGGGACAAGCCGTCTAGCTCCTTTGTTAAGTACAGGAAGCACATTACAATATTGTCAGCAGAAAACTACCACCCCCATATAACACCTATATTGATTATATATAAAAACTATCATTGGTAAAAAATTACGAGCAAAAAAACTGTTTTTGAGCAGTCCAAGTAAATTCTGAGGAGTAAGGATGATATTTCGTTATACCAAGTTTTCAGCAGTACTCCATGGCTGTTTTGTTACTGCTGAGAAAGGATGGACAAAGGTACAATTTAAATTAAAAATAGTTATTATCTCAGATGTATGTATTAGTTTTTTTCATAAAATGGAAAGTATCATGCACCTGGGGCGGACTGGGACACTTTTGCTGGGGCACACTGGGACAATAGTAATCAAATGGTGAAGTTTTCTTTGACCCTAAAATGATATCAAAATGCATTATTCTGTTTCCTAGATTATGATAATTGCTAACCCTATCGGATTTGATGAGTTTTACTAACACTTTCAAAGTCAATTGCTTTCGTTGGAATGAAAATCATACAAAATATTTTTTCCTCAAATTTGGCCCCTGGGAAATATTTTACTTGAAGCAGAGATCTGAAATAGCAACTAACTCAACCATCACTGTTGAATCTTCTAAACTCCTATGAAACATATTAGTATATACTTGATATAACATGCATTTTGATTATTGTCCCATCGCACCCCAGTGGGTGTCCCAGTGTACCCCATAGTGGGGCAAACTGGGACACATTTTTTTACGTTTTTAAAAACGAATTTTGGAGAAAAGTATAAGAGATAATTTCAGAATTTTTTGCATGACTATGTCATGCTAAATATAAGTTATAACGAGAGTATAGAAGACTACACTACATGACAATAATAACAGAGATGTTTGCAAAATGGTGAAAATTATCCCAGTGTACCCCAATCTCCCCTACAATCATCATGTAGAGGAAATTAATCTTCCCCTCGTGCTATATAACAGACATGAACTCATGCTGCTCACCAAAACTGCATTTAGTACTCTTGAAGATTTATTAACAATCAGGTCGATACTTCATGTAGGAACTATTGTCTGGGTCTTTGTGTCTTTGAAAAGGTACTTGTCTAGACACATTGTTGTCCCCAGACTTGACTATTGTATCCCCGGACTTGGCTATTGTCTCGTGATTCTTACATAAAGTATGAACCAACAATCACAATATGTTTCTCAAGGAAAGAGATATTTGTCTTTCAACCAATCATAACGACATAACAAAGGTATACTGGACTCCCAAAATGCATAAATCACAACACAAAGCTAGATTCATAGCTGGTTCTAGAAGCTGCACCACCAAGCCTCTTTCAATCCTGTTGACGAGGGCCCTTCAGGAGGTAAAAGTATTTTGGGAAAGGCATTTCGCCACTATTTCTAATAGCTCTGGCGTTGAATGTATGTGGATATTGAAAAACTAAAAATGTCTTACGGAAGAGCTTGATGCTAAAGGTCATGCACGTACTGTACAGACATGTATCCACATTGGATTTCACG
Source organism: Hanleya hanleyi (assembly GCA_036873755.1). Classification (NCBI taxonomy): domain Eukaryota; kingdom Metazoa; phylum Mollusca; class Polyplacophora; order Lepidopleurida; family Hanleyidae; genus Hanleya; species Hanleya hanleyi. Next base: position 53,679 of record JAVTVY010032059.1, on the reverse strand, counting down.
ACCCTCTATACTACAACTCCTCATCAGGACCTTATTGAACGTCTAAGTTCACTAATAGTACCTGTGTTCAAGAAAACTGATCGCAGATATATTAATTTCAGAATCCATAAAGCATTCCCTAGCTATACTACATAGGGGATATAATTTATGGGATGTTTCTCTGTTTATAGAATTGCTTGAATTTCTTATTAAAAATATCTTTGTGAAATTTGACCACACAATATATCATCAGCATATATCTAACGGGCACTAATTGTGCACCCCTGTTGGCTGACCTGTATCTGTTCTCTTATGAATATAATTACATGTATATGCAGGCGCTTTTTAAAACCGATCAATTCAAAGCCCGTTCCTTCTTACCGCACGCTATATAGAAGATCTTCTTGCTGTGAATAATCGCTATATAAATGACGCACCTTGACTGGTTTTGAAGGAAATTACAGATAGCCCTACAGGCACATCATATTTAGACCTATATCTCTATAACTCTCGTGGACTTTATTGCTATTTCGACATGATAAACTATCCCTTTCTGGACAGTAATATTCCAGTGGGACCTGCATATGGTGTATACATATCTCGCCTAGTAGCATTTGCTGGATCCAGTGTTAAATGTGACGATTTTAATCAATGTCACAAAACAATATTGCAGAAACTTATAAAACAGGGCTATTCCACTAAGCGCCTCCACTCAAAGTTTCTCAATTTGGCGATACCGGTACATATCGCATCGTGATAGCAAAATACGAGCGTAGCGTACAAGATCTATGGCGTTACGTTTCGTAACTTGTGTCTAATTCCGCTTAGGGCTAGGTACCGTACGAGCCCATGTAAATCAAGATCTTCTTGGTGGTCTTCTGAACAGTCACAATCACAGCGTGACTGAGATACATCATTCTCTAGATGACGACTTTACAACAAATATCATATGGATTAAGAATACTGATATGCGATATGAATTCGATATTTTGGAACATCATGATGTCTTGCCGGCATCATTAAAAACTGTTGACCGCTTCTCTTTTGCAGGAAACTAGTCTATGTTCATGTATACTAGGATTGTCTTTTAGAATTTGGTGATGATGTTGTTATAAGGAATATGCAGGTCTTTGGATTATGGACGTGTATATTCTTTAAATAACGACGGCTGAATTATGAATGACGGACTAGACGCTTGTAATCGAAAAGGGCTGTATGCGGCAGGCAACCATGTACCCTACAAAGACCGGAAATGTCTGTTTGTAATTTTGACAGTTATATTTAACGTGTGTGGATTATATACCATAATATTTTTTGTTCCTCCCTGACGAATCAGATGAAAGCTGTAAACCTACAGACCAATTGTTTCACACTAACTTCGGCTTCTGTTTTCAAGCCGATAAATAAATCTAGCATCTGGTATTTTTATATTTCCTACAAACACTCACTTTGTGTACATTTTTGGAACATCGTCCTTTTTTTTGTCTTTACCGGTAGGTGAAATCAGGACTTCTTGTAACAGTATAAGAAGAAGTAAAAGATGCATAACTGTAAATACATTTCTATCGTTAACTATTTTGAACATGGCATCTTAATCAGTGATACTATGGAATGTATTATTGATATTATTGGTTTTATTGGTTATCGGATTATCATCATATGATTATAACATAAATGAACGGTCAAGACAATTTAAAGGCATACGGACGTATACCCGTTACATCGAATACAACCGGGAATCTGTTGATCAACGGTCTCTTGTACACGCTCGAACTTTCTTCGATCAATAATGGAAAACATCCGCTGCTAACTAATCACATGATTTTTGCCACAGGGCACCCTCTTTTGAATATGTCTTCAAAACTAATAGATCGTACCGCTAATGATAAAGACAAAATTTCTGGGACAGGGTAAAAACTAAACAGAAAACATTGATATATTTTCGGTTTTAGGGTAAATATTACACGTTTATGTTTATTTATAAGATAAATTTTGTTTATACTGTAAGCCAAAATTCTTGCTGGCATACACTATTTTGTCAAATGAAAGAATTCATCTTGTAATTGGGACACCCTAACAAAACGTAGTAAGTTTCCCCCAAACATTTCACATTTATTCCATCTCAGAGGGTTCAAAGGCAGCTTTCTATAGTGAAAGGAGGAATCTGCACTGCCTCTTTTGACGTCAGAGATGACTATAACGACGTTATATTTTATACTGATCGTAGCGCAATAGAACACTATTAGATGCTGTGGCAATAAGTGTGTTGTAGATATACATAGTATTATATCATTGTTCTCTTCTTTATTGCTTATTTTATGATGATGTTGCAATATGTATCACTCATGTATTTGCTCGGCCTGTAATAGGTGCATTGCAAATCAATTCAAATTCAAATACTTAGAGCGCCTTACACCGTCTGTGGGACGTCGTGGCAATGCAGAGAATGGAACAGTTGTGTAACAATGTTACATTGTGCCATGGTTTAGCATTCCATAATAACGTCACAAGTTCCAACATCCTTGTGGCGCAGTTGTTAAAATTAAAGTCGTAAAGCAAGAAAGTTATAAATTCTAAAATCTGGAAGATTATCTTGGAAAAGACCTAAACTTACAAAAGTACATGTACCACAGTTGCACTTTAAATGAATGATCATGGTGCCGATTAAGGTAAAGACTGCTGGCGATGTGCACTGAACTGGGTAGTATATTACCTGTATATAATAGGAATATTCATAGTTCATAATATTGTCCATTTTGAATAATAAAACTAATGGTGTATTTTCTTGTTAATAAGATTAATGGGTGAAAATTCATATTGATGGATTTAATTTCGTTTGTTCCGGAAAATACTTGTTGTTATCCACACTGTCTGTTTACATATCGTTATACAGGGTGTTCCAGAAGTCTTGGTCACATTTTGACATTGAATATATTGAAAACTATTGAGGATATACAAATGCATATGGCAACATCATTAGCATTACACAAAACTTAATGACTTTCATTTTCAAATGGTACCAGTTTCATCTTACTACCATTCATGGCTCAGCAGATACGAGGATTTGAAATGTGACCAAGACTTCTGGAACACCCTGTATATGTGTCGAGATTTGATTTGACTGGTTAGTGCAGATGGCTTGCTATATGAATATAGAGAGATAAATGTATACAAAATAGACTAGTTAGGGCCTACAAAACCGTTTGACAGTCCTTAGCATTCCATTCCATCAGACCATGGACGGTCAAGATGCACCATCCTTCATCAGACCAGAAACCTCATTGTCAAACCCATTCTTAGTTTGCAATCTATTTATAAATTGACTTTTTGGTATGTACAGTAGAAATTCTTTTTCACAATTTTGATACAAGCTTCATGTATATCTGTGGACAGCTTCTATGAAGTGAGTTCAATCTGGAGTCTTCTCCAGTTCAAATGTCATTTCACCCAGCATGCATCAACCCTGGACAGTCTCTGTATCTGTCACTCAGACCAGCAAGAGGCTAGCTCAGATATCAACATCTGGCTATCATTTGTGTTGAAACCTTAATAGTTGTAATGGCAATTTAACCACTTTCTCTGTGGAGTATCTCAGAGGGGAGTCGCCTTATCTGGTTTTTAAATCACCCGTCGGTCCCTTTGATCTCCCAGGTATTTGGAAGATTTTCAGAACAGGGAAAAACGACATTATGTTCGCACCGATCCGCCTATAGGTGGCGCCACTTGGGGGGCCAAGTTAAAATTTCATTCCCGGACAATAACTTTTGAAAAACTGAACGGATTCTTTTCAAATTTGGTATGTGGGTACCTCGCCCCAAGATCTCGCTTGGGATTGTTTTTCATGCTGATTCGCCTATAGGTGGTGCCACCTGGGGGCCAAGTTAAAATTTTGTTTCAGAACAATAACTTTTGAAAAACTGAGCGGATTATTTTCAAATTTGGTATGTGGGTACCTCTCCTCAAGATCTCACATGGGATTGTTTTTCACGCTGATCTGCCTATAGGTGGCGCCACCTGAGCGGCCAAGTTAAAATTTTGCATCCGTCCGACCTAAGTTTCCGGACAATAACTCCTGAAAAACCGAACGGATTCTTCTCAAATTTGGTATGTGGGTACCTCGCCTCATGATCTCGCCTGGGATTGTTTTTCATGCCGATCTGCTTGCAGGAGGCGCCAACTGGGTCTAAGTTAAAATTTTGTTTCCAGACAATAACTTTAGAAAAACTGAACGGATTCTTTTTAAATTTTGTATGTGGGTACTTCGCCGCAAGATCTCACTTGGGATTGTTTTTCACGCTGACCCGCCTATAGGTGGCGCCACCTGCGGGCCAAGTGAAAATTTTGTTTTCATACAATATCTTCTGAAATCCTGAACGGATTAGGACAAATTTGGTAATTGTGGGTACCTTGCCACTGGATCTCACTTGGGATTGCTCCGCATGCTGGGTACTGAAAGTTACGGTTTCAAGTCAAATCAATTGTTTCAACGTCGGGGGACTTGAACCCTTCAGGTTTTCATTTTGAACAGTTTTGTCAACTTACAGTTCTAATTTATTTATTCACCCCCAGATATTATGGTAGGAAGTTTCACTAGAAGGATTGCCACACAATGACATCATTGGGATTTTTGCTCTCTCTGAAAGCATAACTTTGACACACAAGTGAATGAGAAAAACTTTCAAAAATAATAGTTATGTTCCGATTTTAACTCAAAATTTGAACATATATAGTATTCAAGTCGTGGAAGTTGTGGAAGTTTATCTTGAGTATGAGTTAAGCTATTGAGAAAGACAAAGATATTTCTATGCTCCATTTAACCCAGTGTTAAAAATCTCCCAGTTGCACAGGTCATGATTACAGCCCTGTACCTGACAGAATAGCCAATCTTTGGTTTAGAGCTGCTGTTACTTCCACTGTATCTGAGAGAATAGGCTCTATGCATAGTGCTTCAAATTCACTTTGTTATATTAACCCACCTGAATTCTTCACAATCTGAAGTACATGTTTACATTTCAAATTCAGCATTTTATGTCACGATATAATAGAATCCGGAACATATTTGGTATATTTTCACAAGATTAATGAGGAAATACCTTAGTTTTAGTTTGAGAAATAAAAATTGCGGGTCATGCCTACGTTTGTTTGTTGTTCAACTTTCAGGAGAGTTTCCGATGTGCATCCATAGCCACAGGAAGTACCCTCAATGTGGTGGATGCTGTTCTCACCTCTAAGGTAAACCCTGCAATCATGGTTACCATGGTAACACTGTGACCATTGTATTTGATGTAAATACTGACAAACCTCTATAAACCAGAACCCTTTTGGGACATTCTGGTTGAAGGGTTGATTTAGACTGGTTTTGATTGTACAATATCATAGTCGATCACATTTTACATGGTAACTAGAGTGGTTGCTAAATTAATACTCGCTGAACTCAATCTTTCAGTATATTCTAACAGAGGCAATTCAATTAGACATGTGTAACCTAAGATTATAACAGTTAAGATGCATTAAAAACTAAAATCAAGTGCTGCGTAATGAGAGATGAGCTGGTGCTGAAATTCAAATATTCCACCTATGAAATGTACACAATTAGTTTAACCCATGATACCCCGCATGCTGACTCTGCTTCATGCCTTTCGTGTGTAGAGAGTGTGGTGAGTCTAGTGGTGTAGGCGATTTGACGAGTGTCCATGCTATCTATATATCTAGTCTAATGTTACACACTTCTAGTTCATCACTTCTGATTCTAATTTACAGGTGAATTGTAAATATTACTTGATACATACAATCATGTAAATAACCCTCATAATCATTTACCCCATCCCTATGCCATTTATATTAAAAGAAATTCAGTCTTCAACTTCTAAACAGCATTTTTGTTTTTTGTTTTTTTGTAAACCATTCCAACTTTTTCTTTTTTCAGGCACAGAATGGTGTAGCAATTGTAAGGTACTGTCATTTATATTTTCATCATTTCCTTCTGCCAGCACAGTTTCCGTGCATATCACTTGCTTACGATTGTCATGCTGCCACCATATTCTAAGAACTATGATGCTTGGGCTCACCAGGTTCATACCACTCGTGCATGTGGTCATGGACCAGAAGCCTATTGAATAATGAGAGAGTATTTTCAACTCGGGATAGCTGACATTAATTTTCACTTTAAAGTTGCTAAATTAATCCTTAAGATCAGCATAATAACGGGCTAATTTGATGCATGTTTACCTTATTTAGATCTGTTATCAGTAGAGAAAATTATTCATCCATATGCAAAGCATGGGTAGAAATGAAATTCTGGTACCAAGAAATATACACAAGAAGCTACAATGAGTCATGTGACAATGTGCAGCCAATCAATTGTTCTAAATTGATAGTCGAGGAAACCCGGATTTGAAATGTGATCATATGTGCTGCACAGTCTTGGACAATTGATGTTTATAGAAAAGTGTGAGAATCGTGTGAGATTTGGTAACCTTAGTGACAGCATTTGCACATAAGCCTGAAAGCTCTAAAAATCATGAAAACAGGAAACTAAATGTTTTATGTTATTCACATACTGTAAGAATTTCGGCTTCCTTCACCATCCAAACTGACTGTCATCATATGATTGAAACAAATGAGTGTGACATTAAATCAAATCCCCCCCCCCCCCCTTTAAGAATAGAGAACTTCTGGGTGATTGATCTTCCATGTAAGTTTCTATAGTTCATGCCTTTTATATTACTGAAAAACCTGCCATCTACATGTAGGTTACTTGGTGTACCCAGACTGATCTTTGTTCTCATTTCTCTTATCACATTTATGGTAATCCCTCTAATAATTCAATCGCAAGAAGTGAAATTTTGAACTAATAAGTCAAGGAGGGATCAAATTTATTAGAACAGGAAGTTGACAAAATGGTTCAAAATCATGCAGATAATCCATTATTATTTCAATGATTTTAGAATGTGATGAAATTTACTAGAACAGGCGATTTAAGCTTCTCCCCAAAATTGGGGGTGATTTAAGTTTGATAGGGGGATTGATTTATTAGAGGGATACTGTACATGAAAGTTGGATCTTCTGAGCTCATATCATTATACCATCATTAACAATACATGAAATTTAATTTGGAATACTGTTTATCTGACTTGCCAAAATGACCTGGAAAAGACCTTGAATTGGAAACCAGTGCCTTCAAGTTGTAAAATCCGGTCGATACTTGGTGTAAGAACGCATTGTTGAGGCTTTTGTTGGGGCTTTTGTGCAGCTGAAAAGGGTCACGTCTAGACGCATTGTTGAGCTCAGACAGGCTATTGTAGGCTTTGTCTTGTGCGTTCTTACACCAAGTATAAACCTAAAATCCCTGCAGCTAGCTATTCTATGTATACTTTATTTTGCAGACCTCCCGGTCACCATGCTGAGATGCACACGGCCATGGGATTCTGTTTCTTCAATACTATTGCCATAGCTGCCAAATATGCTCAAAAGAAATATGGACTAAAGAGGTTTGTCATTACATTTTGCCTACAAGTGTTACATGTATTATATTTACAAATTTGATCCGGGAATTTCCATGATCGCTAATTCACAGGGCCTGGAAGGTTCATGCAGCCACACAAGAAACGGATGACTTTAATGTTTAGAAATTTACTTAAGGTTTAAATTTATGCTTTCAGATTGTTGATATTAGACTGGGACGTGCACCATGGGAACGGCACACAACATGTGTTTGAAGATGACCCAAGGTTAGTTCTTCAGTTTGTGACATTTTCTCATCTTCATTTCTGTGATCAACGTTCGCTTATGTGGATCTACCATGACTATGACCGATGACAAACTTATACTTCACAGAGAAATATTCATGCTTTAGAATAATGTATAATAATCCCTCTGATATTGATAATTCAATCACAGGAATTAAAATTTCCCGTAAAAAAATCGGTGGTGATCAAAATGATTCAAAATCATTTATATAATCTTTTATTTCCTCATTATTACAATGATTTTAGAGGGTAATCAAATTTATTAGAACCACCGATTGAATTTTGTCCTGAAAACTGTCGTTGATTGAATTTTCATAGTGGATTGAGTAAATTGGGCTTACCGTAAAGACAGTTGCATTTCGCGTCAAATTAAATTTTGTTTTGCAGTGTGCTCTTCATATCGTTACATCGGTATGACCATGGTTTCTTCTATCCAAGCTCTGATGATGCTAATTATGACTGGGTAGGCTCAGACAAGGGAGAAGGATTTAATGTTAATGTTTCTTGGAATGATGTAAGTATATTATAATTATTATATCCATTTTCATTTGATACATTGTTTAGCATGATCAGACCTGATCTATGTCATCTATATTTTGATGGTATCAAAATAGATGACGGATTTTCATTTTTATGTCAAACTTGCTCATTTTCTTCATATTCGTATACAATTGGTTTGCAATTTAGTAATAAATAATTATAGCATCTAGAATGTGTATTAAAAAATCAAGGTCATGGTAACAACCATTCAAGTGACAATGGCCTGATATGATAATGAGGTACTGGCACAATGCCAACTATCCAATCAGGTTCTGTGATTGTTTGTCAATTTTGGTCCTGTCAACTGACAGAACTAGCGCTTATCTCCTGGTCCTATTGAGCAAGCCTCCCTCCCATTCAATCACGTACAGACAACCTTATATCTTCAACACGTTCAATGAATAAGTGAAAATGAATAACCCATTCTCTTGTTAGTGAATTGCAAAGTAGCCTCAATTATGAAAGGTCATAGTATGAAGTTTTTTTATCAGATTGTCATTTCTTTGATGTTTGATCAGTTTCATTATGCCCATACTAGCTTTTATTATTTTTCAGTATCGTATGGGTGATGCAGAATATATAGCAGCCTTTCAGCAAATCGTGATGCCAATAGCATATGAGGTAAGGTCTACAAAATTGTGTAGTGTGACTTTTCAAACCAGGATAAGTTCCCTGATTCTTGAGATGCACGCTACTGGAACTGATACATTCCTTGAAATCCTAAGGCCTGTTGTGAATATTACAGTGCCTCATGCATAATTTCAGAAGTTCCATCGGTCCAAGCAGTATTGTTTAATGCCTCTGAAGAGAATGATAGAATGTCTGAGTCATAGCGAGTATTGAATACCTGTCATCTGATTTTAACAGGTATCTTTGTGAGTATCAGATATCCATCGATACTGGTACACCTGATTTACTGATATCTTTCCGAATATCGGATACCGGTCAATACTTCCACATCTGATTTACAGATATCTCTATGACTATTGGATACCCGTCATTTAGGTCCTACATCTGATTTACAGGTATCTTTATGCGTAACGGATACCCATTGTTAATGGTACATCTGATTTACTGGTATCTTTATGAGTATCGGATATCCTACATCTGATTTATGGGTATCTTTATGAATATCGGATATCCTACATCTGATTTATGGGTATCTTTATGAATATCGTATATCCTACATCTGATTTATGGGTATCTTTATGAATATCGGATATCCTACATCTGATTTATGGGTATCTTTATGAATATCGGATATCCTACATCTGATTTATGGGTATCTTTATGAATATCGGATATCCTACATCTGATTTATGGGTATCTTTATGAATATCGGATATCCTACATCTGATTTATGGGTATCTTTATGAATATCGGTTATCCTACATCTGATTTATGGGTATCTTTATGAATATCGGTTATCCTACATCTGATTTATGGGTATCTTTATGAATATCGGATATCCTACATCTGATTTATGGGTATCTTTACAAGTATCGGATATCCTACATCTGATTTATGGGTATCTTTACAAGTATCGGATACCGGTTGATACTGCTACATCTAATTTACAGGTATCTTTACAAGTATCAGACACCCATTGAATAGCAAGGCCTGCATGGTGACTTGATGGGATTACCTGTTGATGTGTCTATCCTGACTTATCTATCTTTCAGTACTGCCCTGAACTGGTCCTGGTATCTGCAGGCTTTGATGCTGCCAAAGGAGACCCCTTGGTGAGTTCTGACCTTATCTTCTCTGAGAGGTCCATTGAATGTTATCCTCTAACAAGTGGGGACATGGGAGATTCTGCTTTTCTAAGTGTGTGTGTGTGTGCGTGTGCGTGTGTAAATCAGTATAATTAACTTTTTGAATAATGTGTGTTCTTGCATTGATAATTGTGTAATATGAGGAAAAACAAAGAAAAAAGATAGGTTTGTGTGCATTTTTACACCTCAGCCTATTAGGCTGCGGGGTCTTGTCGTTGGCATGTACGTCCGGTCGTTCGTCCGGTCGTCCGTCCGGTCGTCCGGTCGTCAGCAATTCTTGTGATCGATCTAGAAACCGAACCGTTGCTTCTAGAGACTTCAAATTTGGTACACAGAATTGTTGGGTGGTCAACCACAAGCCTATTGAATCTGGACCCGATTGGTTGGAAACTTTGGCGGCCATCTTTAATTTATGCGAAACCATCACAGCTTTCTCGTTACCAAGCTTTCTTTAGAACGACTTACCCTAGGCACACCAAACTTGCCGTGCACATCCATATGCTCATGACCCAGAACCCTATTGAATCTGGACCCGATTGGGTGGAAACTTTGGCGGCCATCTTTAATTTATGCGAAACCATGAATCTTGTGTATCTCGGAAACCATTTTGCTGTTCAGTGTGAAACTTTGTAGAGATTATCGATACATCAAGAAACTTTGAAGGAATGACCAAACCAGTTTTCCTGATTAGGTGAAAGCCTTGGTGGCCATCTTTAATTTATGCAGAATCTTTAATGATGTATTTCTTTGATACCATTGAAGTATTCTATATGAAACTTCTCGTTACCAAGCTTTCTTTAGAACGACTTACCCTAGGCACACCAAACTTGCCGTGCACATTCATATGCTCATTACCCAGAATCCTATTGAATCTGGGCCCGATTGGGTGGAAACTTTGGCGGCCATCTTTAATTTATGCGAAACCATGAATCTTGTGTATCTCGGAAACCATTTTGCTGTTCAGTGTGAAACTTTGTAGAGATTATCGATACATCAAGAAACTTTGAAGGAATGACCAAACCAGTTTTCCTGATTAGGTAAAAGCCTTGGCGGCCATCTTTAATTTATGCAGAATCTTTAATGATGTATTTCTTTGATACCATTGAAGTGTTCTATACGAAACTTGGTATACAGCATCGATGTATCAAGAGACTTGACTTGCACTGAATAACCACATCAATTCTTTTGAGAGGCGGGAAGGATGGCCGGCCATTTTTAATTTATGCAAAATCATTAATGATCTCTATCTCTGATACCGTTTAAGTGCTCGATATAAAATTTGGTAAACATCATCGATGCAGCAAGAGACTTATGATGAATGACAGAACTGGTTTCTCTGATTGGGTGGAAATCTTGGTGGCCATCTTTAATTTATGCAAAATCTTTAATGATATATATCTCGGATACCATTTAAGTGTTCTATATGAAACTTGGTATACAGCATCGATGTATCAAGACACTCGTAATGAAGATCAGTTCCTCTGAATGGCCGGAAGGATAGGCGGCCATCTTTAATTTATGCAAAATCATTAATGATCTCTGATACCGTTCAAGTGCTCGATGTAAAATTTGATATACATCATCAGTGCATCAAGAAACTTACGATGAATGACAGAACTGGTTTCTCTGATTGGGCGGACTTTCCACATCACTAAGGAATCACTGTTCAGCGACTAATGTTGTCATACTTGGAGACTTCAACAGTGACTTTGCTGTCGACTCGGCTGAAACAACCAAGATAAACGACTTCTTCCAAGAGCATGGGCTCTTTCCCTTAATCCACACCCCAACCACAGATCTTAGGACAACCATTGACCAGATTTTCACCAATTTCAAACTCACAGATATACAATTTGGTGTCCATGAAACATATTATTCATATCACAAGGCTGTTTGGATTGCCATCCACCCACCCTCATCCTCTGCTTGATCACAGATGGAAAGAGACAGACAATCAACAGGTACACAGGGATTCATACAGTTATTGCTATCAAAGACTTTTATTATTGTTTAGATTATTATTAGGGTTCAAAGCCAAAATGGCTTGAAGCCTTTTGTTTTTGTTCAGAATATTCTGTTCTTCCGCCATATTTTTCGCACGGGCTATGTCAAAATATTTATTATAATCCTTCAATGCATCCAACATCCCACACTGAATTTATCATATTTTAATCTTTTACAAGCCACTGCTAAAGCATCTTCTGCATTCAACCAAATCTTTCAGGCTTTTACTTATGCATTTTTCATTCATTGTGTACCAATATACACTGACTAAAACTGTCTGGCTGAGGGGTTGTTGCACCTTTTAGGTGCTGCCTCATGTTTATCTGTGGACACTGTTAACTCATTGCCTACGGCAAGCCGTTGTGAGCGGCTCACGTTTCTTAAACTTGCGCCGGAAAGCTGTTATCAGCGGCTTCTTGATAGCCTTATCTAAACACACCTGTGATTGGTTGTTTCGCCTCGGTAGCGAAAAATTGACCAATTAACGCTCTCGTGATATATGAATCACTGGCTACATTCTTTTCAGCCTCGATTTAGAGTTTATTACATCGGGAATCCCCAAATAACGTCATCTCATGTGACAATTGTGTGGGGAAACTCCAAAAATGGCGGCTGCAGCCGTCGTGTGTTGTGTTTTTGTTTTCTCTTGACTAGACAACATACAAGTTCAAGAAGGGTTCCCTCATCAGATTTTATTTATACGAATCACCAAAGCATCAAGGATTGTAAAAATATATAGATAGCCTCATGAAATGCGACAAATGAAAGGGGTTTCCCAAGCAAGGCGTCACCATCCCGTGTGGGCGACGTAACTTCGTAAGTTGTGTGTGTGTTTTTTTTTTCTTCCGACTTGAAAAAAACAACAAACAATTCAAGAATGGTTTCCATCATAAGTTTTTATTTATATGAATCCCCAAAGCATAAGGATTGTAAAAATATATAGTTTACCCTACCTACGGTACCCATGGAAAAATCTAAGGGATATTATTATAACCATATGCGGAAATTAATATTTTTGCATAATTTATTCCGGCCAGTTGTGAATATTTATTCCATAGGCAAAGAGTTAAATGAACTGACCCATGCTCCATTTGATAACCCAGAAAACATAGGGAACAGCCCTAGTTTCGAAGCACATTCATGAAAAAATCATATAAATAGTATTTAACTTTTTCTTGTATCTAACTATTTGAAGATGATCACAATGTCGACCAGAATTTATTAAATTGGTTGAATGTTGCTGCGCAAAATTCTCGGATAGAAGACTTTCAAAGGAAATCCCTATCTCTAGGAAAGGGAGATAACTTAATGGGGGAAAAAAAACAAAAAAAACATGGAAAATGGTCGCCACAGCCCAAAACCACCAGCGGACTACCTTAATGAACAATTGAGCCAGTTTTAATTTTGATCCACGTATTTGATCATGTGGGTTGCTGTATTCAGAACACTACTGAAGATTGGTCTGACCAAACGATCATCTATAGTTTTCTCTGTCATCCTATTGTCAATAACAAATCATGACTACAGTTTCCACAATGACTGAAAGATCTGATTTCTCATCTAATTTTAGGGAGGGTATAGTATCAGCCCGGAAGGTTACGCTCATATGACCCACATGTTGACTGGATTGGCCAATGGGAAAGTTGTCTTGGCTTTGGAGGTATGTTGTTGTTGTTGTATGTACCACTTTATGTAAGATTCGATTGTCATTTTCATGTTTATTACAATCAGTCTATCATACTGTATGTAGTACATTAACTTCTCATTGATAACTTAACTGAAACATTAATATTAGATGATCTGAATATTTGAGACTCAACTACTCTAATACCAAGATTATCATGATCTGATTGTCTATTGATGAGTAATGTCATTAAGATAATGTGCCTAATGTAAGTGAGATAGTCAGGTCCTATAGATCATGATGTGGTACCATACACATACACTTCCAAGCATGCGTTAGGTTCTGCTATGCACCTCTCCATTTAGCGCTATCGCGGTCTCGAGGACTATACCAGAGTTGATCCGAGGTCATCCGTCCATGGTAAATTAATATGGCAACCATCTCTTTGTCGATGAGCAAATTGATGTTGGCCATTATATCTCTCCATAGCATATAGTAAAAAGATAATAAAAGCTATCCAAGTGGCATTGGCACCATATCTTTAATAACTCTTGAATTGAAGATCTGTTTGTAGATAAATAGAAGTTTTGTGATCAATACAAAAGTTAAATAGAAAAGTTCTTTGAATCTGCAAGAATGTTGCAGATATTTGTGAGACCCTTACCCAGGTAAATGGAGTGCAGCACAAAGCACAATGGGAGAGGAGGAGTCTGACGAATAAGCCTGTACAATTGTGATGTATACTGTATTCCACAATAAATATAATGAACAACAATATATTAAATACGATAAATAAAATTTTTATAGGCTGCTTTATTTAGATTATATGTCGATGATACTGTCAAGGAGAAGAGGTTCCTTTATTCCCCTTAACACATTGACTGCCGATTACGTATATACAGTATAGTCGTGGTGAGCCAATGTTGTATATGGTACCGTAAACTGGATATGCTGGTATGGCTGATAGTGACAAAAACAATGCTGGCGGTTGGTGAACACTACAAGTTATCTCGTAGCATGAGGACCCCCCGAAAAGCAAAATGGGAAAATTGGTTTGACCAATGAAAGAATTTTAACCGCTATGAGTAGAGTAGCTGGCTTCTGGATGGCTTGGCAACTGCAACAAGAAGTTGGTAGTCAATGTGTTAATATCTGCAATTATAGAAACGATAGTATAGATATGAGTAAAGATCATCCAGTATAAATGGCTCTCTTACAAAGGAATACATCATATATTATTTTCTGCACACAGGGTGGGTACAACCTGATCTCTATATCAGACTCTATGGCCTCTTGTACCAGTGTCCTGCTGGGGGAACCTTGTCCACGCTTACCTCCCCTTGTGCCATGCTCCAGGTAGGTATCACCAATTGTTGATCCGCAATACGGTTGGAATGATCTGATACAATCTGTGTTGTGTATATTAAAGTTGTTCAGTGGGAGGTTAGATTATGTGTATCATCTGTATACATGGTGGTCAAACAATGATGGTCACAAGTAAATCGGTTATTCTTGAGAAAACTATATACCCTAGTATTCGCCACCACAAATGACCCACCACATTTTCAGGATACAATGCACAGAAATTCTGTCTTAACACCATCACAGCAAATTTTGAGAGTTGAGTATTATGGAAACATTTATTTATAAATTATATCGCTAACCATTTCACACCCAATCAGGTACGATAATGAGTCAGTGTTCGATGGAATTGAAGTCGGAATTAGAATCTCGAGCCAAGAAAGTCAATTAGCTGCAAGACAGCATTTTGCTAAAAGTTTAACATTCATGAAGTTAAAAAAAATACAACCTAGCCATGTTACAAACTACATATAGCAATAACTCTTAGAATTTATAACTTGTTGTGCGCATTGACCATGAAATGTTTGTGGAAAGAAATATCACAAAAAGTTGACCAGACGAAAGAAAATAGGATCTTCTGATGCAAATATGGCAGGGTTACATTCAGAAGACTGGATTGGGCCATAAATGTTACATCAACATTCCATCTGTAGAGTACTTCATAACTTTACCGGGTTATAAATGCCAATTTGTACATTAAACTCTTCAAAAATGTGTGTGGCCTATAGTGATATCTCCTTAATCAACCTTGATATCTTAGCCGTCCAGAAAAATTATACATAATTGAGGGGAAAATCTGGGATGGAAGGATATAAACTGACACATATTTCATGTATCTGGGTTAAAATCTCATGGTTATGTAAGGTTTATGAATGTAACACATGCACTTGAAGGCATGAATGTTATGGAACATAGTACATGTAGTAAGGGACTGTATTAAATGAATTAACTGAGATAGTAAGGGACTGTATTAAATGAATTAACTGAGATCATTCTGTGACTGCATTACTGGTCAAAATATCATTATTGATTGGATGAGATAGGAACAAATTGGCAAATTCATCTGAATCCGATTTTAAATATAAATGCTCATAAAAATAATCTCTGCTCATTGCTCCATTTGTTTTATGATATTCTTTTGGATTTAAAAAATCCTTGCAATGTAACGTTGAAGGAAATCCTCAATTCTCTGTTGAACAGTGCTGCTAAGACAATCTGTGATGTGATTGATGTCCACAAGAAGTATTGGAAATGTCTGAAATTTAAAGGTAAGTCAACCACTCCACTTCTGATCCAAACATTCACCCATTGTCAGAGTTTGTAATCTCTCACTGAGACTGCCAGTGTAATATCTTCTAACTGCCTTTGGTCGTAAACGTGATGTGCATGCGCAGTCTTTCTTTATTTGTTTCGTTTAGCACATGAAGTGTGCAGACCTCTCAAGTTAAACTTTTGCCAAGGCATGAGATTTGAGTATATCTGCCCCGGGGATACGAGCCCCCCCCCCCCCCCCTCCAAAATGAGATTGTTTTTGCATTTTTGTTTCATATAACAGCCTACCATTATACATTTCACCCTTCACAGAGGCTGTAAATGGATACTTTACAACCAAGTCTAGGAAAATTTTGAAATTACTGACTCCTTTTTCTGCAAACTGGAGCATTTGTGATGGATTATTGGTTATTTTAGAAATACACTTGTCCTTCATTATAAGACGGCGACACGGGGACAAAACATCAAGCGCACTATACGTGAACCGCGCTAAAATGAATCCTTTGTTAAATGGTCAAGTTGACAATCTCCCGCCGCTGCGAGTTCCGCAGCTCAGCATTACAGGCGGACACAATGGAGTTGTTTTTATATGAACAATACCTCGAGTCTTGACAGGTACACAGTGAACTGGTTGACGTGTGAGGACCATACAAATGAAATAGTTAACTTAGTAATAATATTTATTTATTTTACTCACAAAGTTGTTTGTTTGTTCCTTTGTTGATTCTATGATATCGCTCAGACATGCCAGTAAAATCGATAGAATCTCAATCTCCCGCTGGAGGGGTCGCGAAGTGCGATAATTCACGTTAAAACTTTGAATGTACCAAAACAGTAAAATGTCAGATGTAGACATTTCGAAGATCCCAGCTTGCAGTTACTTCATTTAGCTGGATATTAATTTGGACAAACGATGTTATTCCACATTCAAATCACATGTCAATGCCGCGCACTGCTGAATGAAACAACAGGAAGAGTCGTCATAACAAAGATGGCGGCCTGATCTCGTGTCGGCTGTCAGTCCAAGGTAACAGTCACGTGGAAACTAGGCCATGTGGAAACTGGGCCATGTGTATGTTAAAGTGGGGCAATCAGTCTATAATTAACAAGCACACCAAAAGACAAATAAAGACATGGATTTGAGTTAGAGAAAATAATAATTTAATATAATCTAATATGAACATATTTAAGCACAGTTTTATCACAATCAACATATACAAGTCCACAAAAGTACGAAGTTTTTCTTCGCTCCTTAGCCATCCCCGTAACGTGGATTCAGCTAGACCGAGATCTCTGGAAACTTTTGCCTGGGACTCCCCCTTCTTAATGCGGTCTACAGCGGACAACTTTTCTTGGAGAGAAAATGCTTTTCGTTTTATTACGTTGGCTGACATCGTGAAGATACTAATTGATTTCTGATTAAATTTTTGAAGGTTTTTGAAGAGACATGTTAGAACATGTACCGCGATACAAAATAACGTAAAACAATAGGGGATTATTGAGGTGCGAAATGCGGCTTGCTTTATCAGGGCCTCACTCTGCAGGGTCAAAGAAGATGCCACTTCCTGTTTCCGCGAACAGCTGGACTCATTTTCTGTGTTCATAATCCACGTAATTAACACGAGATGATAATTAAATGTGTTATAAGCCTCAAGGATTCCAGCCAGGGCAATAAGGTAGTCTTTTACTCAAGGCCAAGCGTTCACAGTATACAATTTATCAGCACGACGATCGCCAGTCGCCCGTAAACAGTCTACCTTTACGGGAAATTATTTTTACAATACAATATTTTTAAAATCACCACAAACATCATTGTTGAACCATACGTAAGCCACTCAGCCATTCATTCAACTTTATTCACAGGTAAAACATTGCATTCATTCATTATTTTATGTGAATAAAAAGCCTTCCCATGTATTTTTTCACCAACAAAAATAGTGCAAAAATAGGCAAAAAAATCGGGGGACACATTCAGTACCGTGTTAAACTCAAACACGCTCTATAAAGGGTCGTGGTATAATGAGGGACAAGTGTAATTTCTTGAAAATGCCAAGATGCATGAGATTTTGATATAGCTGTGTGAGAGTGAGACAGATGCCAAATGTGTGAATCTCAAGCTGAATGCATGAGGGTTGATAGGTCTGAGTGTGTAACCACAAACAAGAGAGAAGGAAAACGCATCCGGTATTTCTCAGAAAATCAGGACAAGTTTAGCATGCTCACCCTATTTGCAAAGTGCATCCACTACACCATCCTGTTTGGCTGTGACATCATCAGTACAGCCGCTACACCATCCTGTTTGGCTGTGACACCATCAGTGCACAAGTTACACCAACCTGTTTGGCTGTGATACCATCAGTGCACAAGTTGCACCATCCTGTTTGGCTGTGACACCATCCGTGCACACGTTACACCATCCTGTTTGGCTGTGACACCATCAGCGCACAAGTTACACCATCCTGTTTGGCTGTGACACCATCAGTACACACGTTACACCATCCTGTTTGGCTGTGACACCATCAGTGCACACGTTACACCATCCTGTTTGGCTGTGACACCATCAGTGTACACATTACACCATCCTGTTTGGCTGTGACACCATCATTCACCCGTTACACCATCCTGTTGGATGTGACACCATCAGTGCACCCGCTACACCATCCTGTTTGGATGTGACACCATCAGTGCATATGCTACACCATCCTGTTTGGCTGTGACACCATCAGTGCACATGTTACATCATCCTGTTTGGCTGTGACACCATCAGTGCACACGTTACACCATCCTGTTTGGCTGTGACAACATCAGTGCACATGTTACACCATCCTGTTTGGCTGTGACACCATCAGTGCACACATTACACCATCCTGTTTGGCTATGACACCATCAGTGCTCACGTTATACCATCCTGTTTGACTGTGACACCATCAGTACACACGTTGCACCATCCTGCTTGGCTGTGATACCATCAGTGCACACGTTACATCATCCTGTTTGGCTGTGACACCATCAGTGCACACGTTACACCATCCTGTTTGGCTGTGACACCATCAGTGCACATGTTACACCATCCTGTTTGGCTGTGACACCATCTGTGCACAGGTTACACCATCCTGTTTGGCTGTGACACCATCAGTGCACATGCTACACCATTCTGTTTGGCTGTGACACCATCGGTGCACATGCTACACCATCCTGTTTGGTTGTGACACCATCAGTGCACATGTTACACCATCCTGTTTGGCTGTGATACCATCAGTGCACACGTTACACCATCCTGTTTGGCTGTGACATTCTGAGCCCAATCGATCAACGGATGATATTGATTGGTTGAGAGCCATTCACACACCACATTCTCAACCCCAATGCAATCAGTGACAGGAAATATACAATATTATTACCTCACAAGCAAATTTGTATTCAATTTCTGGATTGTGATTGGTTAAAAGGTCGGGTCGTATAAACCCATACACCCCGAGTGATGTCTTGCTACTCGGGGTATATGGAAAACAACTCACGTGCGATTGGAAACGACGCTCTCGCTTCGAAAGTTCAGCTGACCATATCTCAATATTTATGGAATAATTTTCACTCACTCGTCAAAATTTAATGGAATAAAGTCATACTGCATTATTTTCACTGAAGTTTTCGACACATAACTCACCCAAAAGGTGTCATTTGTTCCAAAAATAAAAGTCGATTTCCGAACGAAAGCAGATTGAATGGATTGTATGTGGCGCACCTTTCTCACAGTGCCGTAGCAAAATGCGGACAGTTTCGTAACCGAAATGGCCCGTTGGATTTGTCCATTGTATTGTTGGTTATAAGTGATAGACCTTTTTCAGTATTTTTACTATAAGATAAAAAGGCTTGAGGGGTAATAAATTCGTTATTCAGGTTTTCCCCCGGGTGTATGGAAAGTTACGACCCTCCCTGAAACTCATACACCCTTCGGCTGACACCTCACGGTGTATGAGTTTCAGGGAGGGTCGTAACTTTCCATACACCCGGAGGAAAACCTGAATAACTAATATTATACTATAACAATGGGTTCAAAGAGATGGATTCTGACATGCTGATTTTCAAGTAAAGTACCAATAACTGGCACCGTAATTCAAAGCTGTATCTTTATTTTTATATGCCCGTCATAAGATGAGGGGTGTATAATGCATAGCAGTTTCTGTCGGCCTGTTAACTTTTGCTTGTCTGTGCAACATCTCCAGTTCCCAGTCATGGAATTGGTAGCAAACTTTGCGTATAACTTACCCATAGGTCAAAGAGAAACCGTATTCATTTTGAGATCAAAAGGTTGAAAAATAAGTAAATCATTGTGTTTATGCTATAAATACTGTTGTGATGGCAAGGAAGAAGCCTATTGATGTTTACCCCTTTTTTGGCTGAAGGGTATAAGCCTTTTCGCGGTTACAAGAATCGGGGGTGATGACGGCCCTTTTTCTACACTATATAGAGATCATTTATCTCTCAAAATATGCAAGACTGAAAAATTGACACGCTTCCTAGTTTATTTTACGTTGATTTCTCGAGTTTCATAACAATTTACCCAGTAGGGTTAGTAAAATCACCAGCAGATCAGTCCGTACACTGGGATTCTTGTGTTAATCTAGCGGCACAGGAAGTGAAAGTATCACCTCTCCGATCCCAGAATGCAGTGCATTTAACATGGTGTTGTTGTAAATTTGTAACCGCGAAAAGGAGTATTGTCTGCTTGATTCATCTGTCTGTCAGCAGGGCTTGTTTTTCCACAGGAATCTGATTCCTGTCAGCAAAATAAGTTGCGGAAATCGAACAGATTCCTGTAAAATATTAGCAATCTTTATAGAAGTGATAGCATTGGATTCCCGTGGATTCCCATAGAGCTGGGTTGCAAGAATCTATTTGGATTCCCATAAATTTTGACGAAAAACAAGGCCTGGTTTGTCCTTCCTCCTTGCTAACACACTGTCTCTTTGAAAGATTGTAGCCAGGCTTTCTGGATTTATATAACATATGCAAATGGCGATTGGTCAGAAGCGGAGTGAAGATGACTGACCTTGATCTATTTTATCTGGGTCAATTTGAGTATTTATGATAACTTTTGAAGGATCACATCTAAGTGCTCCAAATTCATATGACAATGCAACCTATCCAATTGACTGACCTTGACCTATTTTATCAAGGTCAAACCCTAGTTATTGCAGTATCTTGATGGATCACAGCTTGGCTCTTCATATTTACACCACCTTACAAAATGCAACTGGTGATTAATTATAACCCTATTCAAGTTGACCGTCCTTGACCTATTTCATAAAGGTTAAATTCTAGTTAATACAATATATTTCAAAGGGTTATAGTTTAAGTCATGCATGTGCATATATTGAAGCCCATATGGCTGACTTCTTATGCCTCATAATACTGTAAAGTTGATGAACCGAGTTAATGTAGATAAAGGCTTTCAACAAAAACTGGAATAAGCTCATACATAGACATGTGTGTAACAGTTGTCTATCGAGGCACCTCAGTTTGTGTTTTCTTGTAACAGTTCCATTGCCGCCTACAGAGCCAACTTTTGGGCAGATGGTCGAAGCTGAGAACGATTTGGTGGACCAAATGAGCCAGATGTCAGTTTCAAGGTAAGCTCCCCTTTTACATTGCTTGAGGGTACCCTTGTGTCCTTTGGATTTCTCCCTTCCTCTTCTGTGATCACTGGTAGACATTATATATAACAGGTGTGCTCCATACCTTAAAGCTGTGCTGCTGAAAACAGACGAGGGTTTTGTGTTTTTTTGCATTGAACATTTATGCCATCATTTCAGGAGACAAGTTAGCTATGGAGTTCGAATTGAAAAGTCATACAATCTCCTTTGAACTTTCTTCAACTTTTCTTGAAATTTTTCTAAATTCTGCGGACCATCAGGAGAAAATGTATGAAATTCTTTTCTTGGAATGTATGTATATGTTCCTGTGTTCTCGGTCCAATGGCAAATTCAAAGTGGTGAAAAAACGGGGACAACTTGCTTGTTATTTGTCAAATTCTATCCCCATAAAGGAGTCGTGATTATTTTTATTTTTTCAATATGTAAATTTGAATTTTAGCCTGCTGAAAATTGACTTTCTAGCCTGGGTACCTCCGGAGGCAACATCAATTCACAAATGAATTAGTTGGCGAGTATAAATTTTAAGCAAAAAATGTCAAAACACAAATAGTATGGTCTCATTCACAATAGATCAAGGTGTTAATATGTTCCATATTGAAAATTAATCCTTCTTACTTTTACCTTGCTAATAATAACATGTTTGAATTTACCAAACAGAATACCGATACTGATACCAATAATATTATACCAGGTACGGTTCATAATCGAGAAACATTTGGGATAAAGGAGAATGGAATAAATGATTCTTTTCGAATATGATTGAAATAAGCTTTTGTTAATAAGGGCTGTTCCAGATAAACATATGTACCCCGGAAGGCACTTCTGTTAGCACCCACCCACCATCATATTTGATTTTTCAGTTTTTGTAACCACCCACAACAGCAGAAAAGGATTCATAGACTCACCAATAACCTATAATTTTTCTCGAAGCTGGAGTCCACCCACCCACATTTTTTTATGAGAAACCCGGAGACCACCCACCCACATTTTTTTTTATGAGAATTAAAACCCGAGTCAACCCACCCACATTTCTTAAATGAGAATCCCCAAGGTACCCACCAATAGAAGCAAGAGCAAGAGCACACCAAGAGCTAAATGATGGGATTGCCCTGGCCACTGATAGTAAGTTTAATCATGGTGAAAGCAGATATCATATTTATAATTTAACATGAAGACCAGGCATTTTTTATTTCTGGATTATCAAAGGTACTGCAGGGTTTTTCCACTACAGAGGATGGGCCTGGCAAAAATGTTTCCCCTGGGCCAGTTTGCAAGATTGAGGTTGGAGAAAAAAAATTATGCATGTCAAGTTTTCATTCAAAACACACACATATAAGCATATTTCAAAATTTGCACTACATTGTAGTTCAGACTGGATGAACAGATGCAAACTACATAAAAATATTATTGTTTCCAACTATCAAAGGGATACATCTGTTTTTGTAACAGTTCACAGCCAGTGTTCACCTCGAATTATTTAGGCCTACTAATGATGTTTATTTGAAATATTTGAATATGATCTGTGTACATGAACTGTACAAAAGTTGTCTATTTTGAATCATTGATTAATAAAAAAAATCTGTTTAACTGGGTCTAGTTTAAAAAAAAGTTGAGAAAACAACCACTCCCCATCAATTCATTTCAATAAAACTGTCCATTAAAAGTATTTTACTTTAAGTAAGTCATTCAGTAGTTAAATATTATAACTATCATCAATTATTGGTTTCATAAATTATAGTTTCAGTGAACATTCACGCGAGAAAATCTAATTGATGACTTGGGGGCCCAACCGTTCGGAAACCTGTCACCTGAAGACGAGTATCATTTTGTTTGTATATGCCAGAGTGGTAAAAAACTTCGAAACATTCTATATAACATCATCAACAAATCCTGTCACCTATTTGGGCAACTAACTGACCTCGAAAAATTCTATTTCCTGATTAACCCACCCAACCACCTTTCCCCAACAATAGGACAGTTTATGTACGAAATGCTTTTGGAGAGATCAACACAGCTCACAATATCTCCTGCCACTAGGACTGCCTCAACCTCCACCTAATTTATAAATTGGAATGAACTGGCTTTCCTGACTGGGGTGATTATGTCCTGTCACAATATAACCTTTATTATGTAAATGTAATATTTTATCTTAGCTTTAACATTTTCTGTATGTATTCATGTATAGAAATAAAGAATTGAATTAAGAATTGAATTGGTATCACAATAGCTTGCATAAGCAAGCTTCTGAGGGTTCCCGACGTCGACTTCAGCCATCTCCGCGGATATGTGACGAAGGGAGATAACTCGTGGCGACAGTGTCGCCACTCTCGTTAGTTTCGTTTTCTCCGGTGAGACGGGCACTTATCGTTACCTGCTTTCAGTGGACAGTGAATAATTAAATTCCCACCGTATTGTTGGTAAATTCAGCGATTTGATTGGCTGATTAGTACTAAATTTTTCGGTTCATACTTCAATGAATCTAAAAATATGATATGCCACGCCCACAACTGCACTACTTTTTTTTATACGCCCGCCAAAAGGCGGACGTATTATGTGATGGCGGTTTCCGTCCGTCTGTCCGTCTGTCCGGTTCTCGTGTCCGGTCTATATCTGGGACAGTTTCCTATCTACAGTTCCAATTTTTGGAGAGTGGATACCCTACGGTGAGACGATGTGTCACGTACCAAAATGAAGGTCGAGGTCAGAGGTCAAAGGTCACTGGCTTAAAAAACAGGAAATCACTGAAGTGTTCGTGTCCGGTCTATATCTGTGAACGTTTTCTATCTACAGTTGCAATTTTTTGTGAGTGGATACGCTAGGTGGGGACGATGTGTCGCGTACCAAAATTGAGGTCGAGGTCAGAGGTCAAAGGTCACTTGCCTAAAATCAGGAAATCATTGATCATTGACAATTTTCTATCTACAATTCTAATTTTTGATGAGTGGATGCCCTAGGGGGGAACGGTGTGTTGCATACCAAATGTAGGTCGAGGTCAGAGGTCAAAGGTCAGTGTGACTGAAAAATCAGGAAATCATTAATAATTTCTAATTTTTTGTGAGCGGAGTCAATAGGGGGAAATGAAGTGTCGCATACCAAAAAATAGGTCAAGGTCAAAGGTCACTATGACCTCAAAATCAGGAAATTATTGAAAATAACATTTTTTTGTGTCCGTAGATACATCAGGGGGACACGATGTGTCACCTACCAAAATGTAGGTCAAGGTCAAAGGTCAAGGTCACTGTGACCCCAAAAGCGTGAAATTGTTAAAATCATGATTTTTTTAATCCATTGAGAAATTACAGGGAGCCGTTTTGTCGTGTACCAAAATTTATATCAAGGTCAAATAGTCAAGGTCACTGTGCGCCCAGAATCGAGGTCAAAGGTCAGTGTGACCTAAAAATCAGGAAAATCATTAAAAAATACTAATTTTTTGTGAGTGGATTCAATAGGGGGAAATGAAGTGTCACATACCAAAAATTAGGTCAAGGTCAAAGGCCACTGTGACCCCAACATCAGGAAATTATTAAAAATAGCATTTTTTTTGTGTCAGTAGGTACATTAGGGGGACACGATGTGTCACATTTCAAAATGTAGGTCAAGGTCAAAGGTCAAGAATTACAAGCGTCTGGACCGTCATTCATAATTCAGCCGTCCATTAAAGAATATCCGCATCTATAATCCAAAGACCTATTCCATATTCCATATAACAGTATTAGCACCAAATTCAAAAAGACAATCATAATATACATAAACATAGGCTTGTTTCCTGCAAGAGAGAAGCGGTCAACAGTTTTCAATGATGCCGGCAAGACATGATGTTCCAAAAATATCAAATCCGTATCGCTGATCAGTATTCTTAATCCATAATATTCGTCGTAAAGTCGTCATCTAAAGGATGATGTATCTCAGTCACGCTTTGATTGTGACTGTTCATATGAGTACCATGAGGATCTTGAAGTACATGGGTTCATACGGCCCCTAGCCCCGGGTTAAGCGGAATTAGACACAAGTTACGAAACGTAACGCCATAGATCTTGCACGCTACGCTCTTATTTTGCTATCAGCATGCGATATGTATCGCCAAAGTAAAACTTGTTAAAAATAATGATTTTTTGTGTCCATTGAGAAATTATTGGGAGACGGTTTGTCATATACCGAAATTTAGGTCAAGGTCACTGTGACCCCAGAATCAAGAAATCTTTAAAAATTAATTTTTTTTGGTGTCAGTTGATACATTGAGGGAAGACGATGTGTTGTGTACCAACATTTAGGTCAGGTCAAAGGTCAAGGTCACTGTGACCCCAAAATCAGGAAATCATCAAAAATAACTTTTTTTCTACCAGTAGATACATTAGAGGGACATGATGTGTTATACATACCAAAAGGTGGGTCAGAGATCAATGTCACTGGGACCCCAAAATCAAGAAATCATTAAAAGTCACATTTTCATATGCCTGTCGAAGACGAGGCCGTGTAATGCGATGTTGCGGTCGGTCCATTCATCCATTAACAGTTGTTGTCCATGTGATATCTCTAGTTTCAAGGTATGATTGGTACCAAACTGTGAGTATACCTTACTCGCGTGGCAAAGACGTACATTTTGAGATCAATTTGTCAAATGTCAAGGTCACAGTCCCCCAAAACTGAATCAAGTGTAGCTGACTATATGTGTTGGGTTGGAATATTCAGAGTTCTCTCACCTACATGTATATGGCATTTGTCCTGTGGAGTTGTCTCCCATGTTTGAAACCGCTACATTTAGTTAAACTGTTGTGACATACCTGTTTAGTAACTCAAGAATAAAGGTTTACTTCATCAGTTTCTTTTTCCTTCATGAAAAATTCTCTCGGCTGAAAGGAATCCATTTGCAGGAAAACTACTATTTTATTGTGTTTGACTATGGTCGATTTCAGTGTGGGATATGTGAGCTCTCGTTACTTGCTCCAAGGTCAACTAGTTTCGAAGAGTTAAGCTCATTTTAGTTGATCATTCAATTTTAGATGTGATATATGTTACATTCTCAGAAGTACAAAATTGTAGACCTTTCTCTGGATTGCTAGCTACCAATTGGGAATCAAGGCTATTAAACAACCTTTTAATTTGGACCAATGTAATTCCAGATATACGGGCGTATTTTGAAGCCCCTTGGGCTCTTGTTTTGCTATAAATAGCACTGGATCACTGGACACAGTGTAAATCGATTCAGATTTTAGTGTGCTATATTGCTGAAATAATGCCAACAGAAAACTCTAAAACCAACTGGAAAGAGTCAATTTAAATATTTATTTGTATTGAGAAAATTGTTTGTAAAATTACAAGAATTTCGAAGAGAAAAGAGCCGAGATAATGTCTGTCTGTCCTGGAAATCAGCTGATCAGCAATAAATCGACATCTCCGTGACCTTGAACGAGATTTTGACATTAGGTTTTACCCACTTTTATCACAAATCATTATAAAGAAATTATCACACCCGGTGAACTCCTGAAACCCACATCCTACCTGAGAGTTTGGTAAGATATTCCATTCATTCGTTACCGTTCCCGTGGAGTGGAATTTCATCCACCGGCTTTCACTGTTGTGGTGCGGGTCGGGGGCGGGGGAGTTTTGCACTGATGAAAACCAAAGGGAATATGTCGTCCTCTCTCACGAAACCAAACACAAAAATTGACAAATTATACGGACTGCCACGATAAGCGAATGTATGCAACAAATATCGTTCCGTACTGCAGATGTCCGATAAAATCCCTCCAGTCAAGGGGGGGGGGGAGTGTTACAGAATGTTGATTCCACAAAACCTGTTAGGTGGCCTACATGTACATCATCGTTCAATCGCTGTTCATAAAGGCTGTATTCAGTTCACCAGAACTGTATACACTTCGAAATCTGTGAAAGAATATCAATTTTCACGTTTCCTGTCTGATATCACACAAATTTATGCGTCCGCTCGAACACAACACCGCACACTCCCTCGATTACAGTCCACGTGTGACGGGTGCAGGCGATGAATGATGCAGAGTTTCGTCACATTATTGATCTGAGCGGACACCGAAAGGAAGAAAGTTCCGTTATAAACTGCGACAGAGAATGTTCCCCAGCTCAGAACAACACAATGATCAGTGAAATCGTCCTCCGTATGCTTACCCGGGGCGCGGTAAAAAAGCAAGAAAATGCATCGCCCAGTCGGCTGATCTGAATGGAATATTCCCGGCGAGGCCAACTCAACTCAAGCAATTTCTCCTCTTCTGCATGGTTTCATATCTCATTCGCCCCGTGGGGCTTCCGGGGATTGACCTGTGATGTCGTTGTGCACACCGCAGGTCATGGCAAGAATAGACCTCAGCTCCTCAGACAGCTTGTCGTAAGAGGCGACTAACTGAGGCACCCGTGGGATTCCCGGGTGTGAAAAGGAATAGGACCCCACCCGTGTGGTTCCCGGGTGTGAAAAGTAATAGGACCCAACGTCGTGATATGACTGAAATATAGTTGAAAGCGACTTTAAATCATATTCACTCACTCATATCTCATTCTTCCTTCGCAGAATTTCTTGTGTGTTTCAGTTTTCCTGACCTAAATAATTATCCCTGACTGAGAAGTTTTCCTCCAATGGCTCCATACACAATGTGCAACAAACTGTCAAACTGAAAACTGTTTGAACCGCGCTAGGCCGACCGAGTAAGGTGCGCGTGCACTGAGACGTTGCTAGGAGTTACGAACTTTGTTGACTGTATTTATACGCGCAGTGTTTTGTACTGTTACAAGAATTAAACCGAAGTTTCACATTCAATTTCTTCTCTTATTGGATTAGTTTTGCTTGATTAATTTAATTATAAGGATTGACTGTGATTTTTTTTACGTTCATTGGGGTATGAACTTAAAAACCGCTGTGCAAACTTTGTATGATTCCGCGTACAGCGGTTTTTAAGTTCATCTGAAACTGAAACTGATTCAGCTGAAACTTGGTGACTTTTAAGCTTATCTTATTGGGGTCATTTTGAGCCTATTTTCAATAACCCCTGGGCAGAGGATCATGGGTAAATTCAAAATGGCGGCCATGTGGTATCCGCGAAAGTCGTGTTTTTCAATCTTTTCGCTCCATTTCTTCACATTTTCCTTGCATAAAAGGCCTTAAAAGTATTTTATTTATGCAAAACTAATTATTCTCTATTTTATTAGATTTTTTTCGAGAGAAAAATCTGAAAAATGAAAATTTCGAAAAATCGACCCCAAAAAGGCCGAAAAATGGCTTCCGAGAAGATTACGTCACTGTGACGTCATCGTGGCGGCCATCTTGGATTTTTTTACATTTTCCGGTAGAGCTTGAACCCAAGATACTGTGTGGTAAGTTTCAGCGCTCTAGCCTTAGTGGTAGAGAAAATATATAAGGGGGGGGCACTTCCCCCCCCCCCCCCAGGCTGCGATACACCCCAAATCGCCCAGGCCAGATAGGGTTAAACTCCCAACACTCAAACAAAATTTCATATCATTCAGTGTACAATAATATTTTAAATACAGCCTTTTATAAACCTTTCATGTTGCTATACTGCCTATGGTATCAATGCCGGGGGACATGAAGCGCTCGGGTTTTCATAAGCACTTGAATCTTGTCCAGTCCGGACAATAACTTGAGAATGATTCAACCGATCTAGTGCATGAGCGAGTGACTTGACACTGCTGAGGGGACGATTGGGATTGTTTTTCAAGGACATGCGTAATCCAATATGGCCACCATCAGCCATATTGGATTTTAAACAGTTTGATCTTGTTCCGGACGATAACTGGGGTACAATTCAACTAATCTACTTCAAACTTGGAGAGTGATTTGACATCGGTGAGAGGACAGTTGGAATTGCTTTTCAGTTACCTGCATAATCCAAGATGACCAAAGTCAGCCATCTTGAATTTTAAGCTCTTGGATCCTGTCTGGGCAATAACTCAAGACTGATTGAACTAATATACTTCAAACTTGGAGAGTGGCTTGCCATCGGTGAGAGAACGGTTATGAATGCTTTTCAGTTACTGTGTATCCAAGATGGCCGCCATCAGTCATCTTGTATTGTCAGCAGTTAGATCTTTACTCATTTCTTGTCCGACCAATAACTCGAGATCTATTGAACCAATCGACAGAGGACAGTTGTGATTGTTTTTCAGTTACATGTACCTGTGTAATCCAAAATGACTGCCAGCCATCTTGGATTTTCAGTAGTTGGATCTTGTCCAGACAATAACTCGAGAACTATTGAACTGATCGACTTGTGGGATGCAGGCCTGGCCTTTTGAGGAGCGCAATCGCGCTCGCGCTCCATCACGCTCCTAATTGTCCCCCGCTACTTAGTAGGGGGGAGGACTTACATGTAGAAACACCGGTGTCCGTAATTCCGAAATTCCGTAAGATTTTCTTGTCCGGACAATAACTCGTGAACGATTTAACCGATCAACTTCAAACTTGGGGTGTGCCTTGACATTGGCGAGAGGACGGTTGGGATTGTTTTTCAGCAATGTGCGTAATCCAATATGGCCGCCGTCAGCCATTTTGGATTATAAGCAGTTGGATCTTAGATTTTCTTGTCCGGACAATAACTCGTGAACGATTTAACCGATCAACTTCAAACTTGGAGTGTGCCTTGACATTGGCGAGAGGACGGTTGGGATTGTTTTTCAGCAATATGCATAATCCAATATGGCCGCCGTCAGTCATATTGGATTATAAGCAGTTGGATCTTAGATTTTCTTGTCCGGACAATAACTTGTGAATTAACCGATCAACTCCAAACTTGGGGTGTGCCTTGACATTGGTGAGAGGACGGTTGGGACTGTTTTTCAGCAGTGTGCGTAATCTAATATGGTCGCCGTCAGCCATATTGGATTATAAGCAGTTGGATCTTGTCCGGACAATAACTCGAGAATGATTCAACCGATCTACTTCATATGTGGGGAGTGCCTTGACATTGTTGAGAGGAGGATTAGGATTGTTTTTCAAGGACGTGCTTAATCCAATATGGCCACCATCAGCCATATTGGATTTCATTGGATTTTAAGCAGTTTGATCTTGTCCGAACATTGGAGTACGATTCAACTGATCTACTTCAAACTTGGAGAGTGCCTTGACATTGGTGAGAGGACGGTTGGGATTGTTTTTCAGCAATGTACATAATCCAATATTGCCGCCGTCAGCCATATTGGATTATAAGCAGTTGGCTCTTGTCCGGACAATAACTCGAGAACGATTCAACCGATCTAGTTCATACCTGGGGAGTGCCTTGACATTGCTGAGAGGAGGATTAGGATTGTTTTTCGAGGACATACTTAATCCAATATGGCCACCATCACCCATACTGGATTTCATTGGATTTTAAGCAGTTTGATCTTGTCCGGACAATAGCTGGAGTACGATTCAACTGATCTACTTCAAACTTGGGGAGTCCCTTGACCTTGGTGAGATCCCGGTTAGGATTGTGTTTCATGAACGAGCATAATCCAATTTGGCTGCCATTTACCAGCAATATTGGATTATGTTGCATTTTAAGCAGTTGCATCTTGTCTGGACAGTTAACAACTCTAGAATAATTCAACTGATCGACTTCAAACTTGCAGTTTGGCTTGACATCGGTGAGAGGACATTTGTCATTGCTTTTCAGTTACCTGTGTAATCCAAGATGGCCACCATCAGTCATCTAAGATTTTCAGGATTTAGATCTTGTCTGGACAATAACTCTAGAATGATTCAACCAATCTACTTCAAACTTGAGGAGTGCATGGACATTGGTGAGAGGACAGTCGGTATTATGTTTTATGGATGTGCATTATCCAATATGGGTAGATTATGTTAAGCTCATCAGCGATATCTCCATTTTCAAATCATACTCTTCATCAATGATATGAGATATCATCGACCCAAAAAAATCGACCATAGAGGTCCATGGCCCCCGCAGCAGCAGCGCCAGTTATGGTGGATGTAATCCACCATAACTGGTGCTGCTAGCGGGGGACATGGACCTCTATGGTCGATTTTTTTTTCTTTTGAGCGTCATTTTCGCGCACATCGGCTCGTCAGTGTGTGTTGTTGTTGTTGTTGTAATACCATCAAGCACTGTTGTTGGGCTGCATTAGGAAAATCTATTTGATGTAAAGCCTGCCTCACCTCATGACTTCCCAAGAATATTTTCCCAGTCTTTCTCTGACTTTATTTAATCACAGTATACTTTAATGAACAAAGTAAATCCTGCCAACTTTCCCGTTTTTTCATGGATGAAAAAGCACATGGAATATGTTACTTTTCTACCTTTTTCAGAAAAGAGTTTCAATCAACTGAGGGACAGTCTTGTACTCAACTAACAAGATTTTGACACACTGTCTCTTCATTATGAGCCCTTACTAGGCCATCTATTTACCAAATCTATATCAACATATTTATGAACAGCTTATTTCTTTACAAACTTCAACAAAAATATTGTTTTATTATTGTAAAGTATTTTACTTTGTCATTGATATAACTTGTGAATAATTTTTTTCATATAGAAAAACAGGGTGCCTGCTACTAAATTTGAAATTTTCCGTTTTCTATTTAATACAGAAAACAACTCCGGAGCTATCATCCACAAACATTTGAATTTGAATTAATTTTTATAAAGTGTAAATGAAATTGGTATTACTAGTATTCTGCATTGTACCAATTTACACATTTATGCACTCACATGTATACAAGTAATTTGAAGGTGTTAAATTCTAGGAGAGCAAATCACCCTCCTTGGAAAAAATTTAGGAGGACTGTTTTAGCTCTCCATCATTTTTCAAACGGCAAGGCCTGGGGATGTATGTTACATCAGACAAATCTCCATTTTCAATCCACATTGAACGTCCACATACCCCGCAGCAGCAGCATTTATGGTGGAATTTGCCCATGGATATTTGAGTGAATTAAATGCCAGGCAATGTGTTGTGTTGTGTATTTTGCACCCTCTGATTGTTTTGAATTCTTGTGTTCATATCCATATTTGTTTTGAATTAGGAGACACCCTATTTCATTTCCACCCGGAACTTCGGCAAGGCTTTGGTGTAAGACCTCCCATTGAAAAGGTAATATCCTGGACAAAAGACTGACAATACAACTTGCAGCAGATCCTTTGTCAATTACATTTCGTGAGTCTTACACCAAATCGTTGCCGGAACTTCAAAGAGTTTGTCATCCAGTTTTTTCTCAGCATAAGCCTTCGTCAGAATATACATGTACCTATCTCCCAGGCAGGTGGCATGTATCACACTGAAATGCTGCCCATTCATTGACGACATGTAATTTTAAATGGATGATTCACGTAATAGCTGTACTACCCACATGTGCATGCAGGACTGGTACAAAATACAGACCTACGTTATTGGGGATATGGTATTCTCTATCCTAAATGTTTTGTACTCCTGATTCACAAACATGACTGATCAGAAAGAAATTTAAATGCATGAATTTGTCTTGTAAAAGATTATCATACTGATAACATTGGCAGTGGACATAAAAACCCAGTTATGACTGCATGGACATATGACTGACCAGCTGCAGTGCATGTATGACCACGTCATGGTGTATTCCATTGTATATCAATCAGTACTATAACCATGCTTGATGATGCTTTTATGTAGGATGTGAGCATGTAGAATCCTGTGGTTCCACTGATAATTTTAGCATAATACGCTAGTAGTGTAATTCCGAAGATAGAGAACTTCATTTTGCTATCAGATATTTCAGCGTTTATTTTGCCATCGTCTGTGATATAGAACGATATATCTATATCACCGACGATGGCAAAATAAACTCCGAAATATCTGATAGCAAAATGAAGTTCTCTATCTTCGGAATTACACTACTAGTGTATGAGCATGTAGATATCGATAGGGAATGAAAGGATACTATCTGCATGTTTCAATCAATTGTTTTCCCAATCCATGAATGTACACAGTTGTACTAATTATGGTACATATTTGCTTCAGTTTACACGGTTTGGTTAAAGCACCTCCATGGAGTGGATGCTCTTATGTATTAACGAGAAATATCATCATGTCAAACTGGCATATAACTTAAAAAAAACCATTTGAGATAAACACACAATCTATATCCTCCTGAACAATAGCTGACACTTTTGAGGTTTTAACAGAGTTATTGCTGCCTGTTTTCTTCCTTTATGCAAAGTTCACTCTTGTTCCTTGTTGAGAGAATTTTAGTATTGATGGTAACATGACCTTTCAGATGGATTCCTTGGTGGGAGAGAGCGGCTAGCTACTCAGCTTTTTACTTCGCTAATCTCTATTACATCGTCATGAGCGCTACAGCTTTCCCCTTTTGTATTCTATCTGAGCCATTATATATAATGGGATATGTGCATTAATGTCCCAAATCCCATTGTGGCCTATTATTTGCCTTTGTGGCACTTACATGACTAAAATTCCTTTTACATGTAGTCCTCATATGTTACGCCTGTGTATGACGCTATTTTCTGTAGTACCAGGGGTATGTTAAATTTTGGTTGTGTTCATTGGTCATCAGAATGGTTATTTGGTGTAAACAACTGCCAACCCTGTACTGCTGAACAGTGCATAAAACAAAGGATTATGAAGAGTGCATCAGAACATTCTTTGGAATTAGATCTGATTCAAACATGTTGATGTATATATTGTGTAAACATAAACCCATTTCAATTTCCAAATGTCTGTATTCCAGAAAAGCTGATTTTGGGATTTGGCCTCGTTAGGGGCCATCAAAGTAGTAGAAAAACGAATGAACTTCCCGTATAATCCACGAGTCATGGCTTATAGCGTTATAGACACACCGGTTCTTGTCAGATCACCGAAGTTAAGCAACGTTAAGCTCGGTCAATACTTGGATGGGTGACCGGGTGCTGTACTGGCTGGGCTGATCAGTGTCCAGGGTAATAGGAACTGTGAGCACTCTCGTGTTCTGGCACATGTTGGCACTGTCGTGATATGACTGAAACAAGGTTGAAAACGACATTAAACCCTGCTACTCAATCACTCGTTAGACCTGGGTTCAGAGAATGTATGGTATATTCATTTGTAACCTTTCAATCAGCAGTAAGAAATTTGGTCAAATGTTTTATCATTGACCCCTTCGATGATACATGTATGCATCAGCAGTCATGTGTGAATATTGACATTTGATATCAAATAGCATTGAGCTCAGCGCAAACTCTGGAAAATCGTGTCATATCACAGAGTTCGAATTTGGCACCTGTCCGTCAGTCCGAGACTGGTAAAAAATCAAACGGACTGGTGTGAGTGACTGAACAGCAAGTCTGTCGGACTGGTAACAAAAAAGCTCTCAGTTCATTGTGTAAACTAGTTCCATGGATATCTCCGCACAATTTGTAAAGAATGAAAAACGAAATGTCTGTTTTCGGTTACCCGACCGAGTCTAAATAAATCGTGTGAGTCTTCAAAAAATATCCAGCAAATTTCAACGAAATCACGACCACGGTCACGTTTTACGACAACAACAACAACCGTAACGCGGTGCGAACACTGTCAGCATACCGTAAAGTGTGACTGTAATGCAGCATGGCAATGCAGGTTGGCGATCTTTTCAGAAAATAAAGCTCCCAATTCCAGGGCGGGAATCGAGAAATCAGCAACATGATTACGCTTCAGTCGACCTGATCATGTTTACCAGGACAATTTTAAACATATTCTCCATCAACTTCGAAAGGAATCTACTTATTTTTGGCTTGAAATGGCGTTTGTTGAAGCAGTGTGTTTCGCGATGACACGTGCAGTCAAAGTCGCCGGCCGACGGGGTTTGTCGTCTGTGATTATCTTCACACGCGCTCAAGAAATTCAAGAAATGCACAATTATTAATTTCTTATTTAGTAGCAACCATCACAGAGCACAATATTCATGATGACAAATGTTCCCACAACCTCTTTTATTTAATATTAACGGACTAGTAAAAATATTTGCGGACTGGTTACTTTTTTGGCTCACCAGTCCGGCGGACTGGTTCAAATTTTTCTCAAATTCGAACACTGCATCAATATGTGGATCGTAATGAAAGAAGTAAATTAAAATGCCATTGATTTGTGTCAATACTGATATGATTTCAGATGTGTTTCAGTTATCAATACTGCAGATACGAATTAATAGAGCTGAGTATTTCAAGACTGTTTCACAACATTTGTAGGGAATATCGTTACTGTAGGATGACAAGTTGTGACCAATGAGCTGATCTTTTTTTGCTGACCATGTATTTCCTCTTACAGATTACTGTATAATTTCCAGTGTGAAGTCCTTTAATATTTTGTATCGTTTTGAACAGTGAAATGAATATCCCCGTGGTTATTGCTTGAGCTCTCAGCTTCAAATTTCAGTATACTAGAAATGCTACATGTAGGTTGGGGCCAATATTACTAACAATCTATGACGACCTCAATGTTGTGTTAACAATTTGAGATATTACATGTAACACTGTAAGATATTAAAGATGAAATTACGTTGTATCATTACAATATAGGCTGGAATTGATGTTAAACAAAATGATAGATCTAAATGCCAAACAGTATGATAAAGAATCAGAATGAAAATATCAGCATTCAGAAGCTTTTTCTAAATTATGCAATAATATCTAGCACCCAAACACTTTTCGCAGATGAAATGATTTCTTGCCAACGAAACCATATCTGAACGCTGAATGAAGATACGGCGATTCAAGCTACATGTAAATGCTTTCTACACTTAAAAAAGAAATGTTTTTTTAGCACTAACGAAATGATATAATAATGGAAATGGAACATGTTTCCCCCAAAAAAATGAATACCAAATTATGCTTTTTCCCATGTATGACCGGTACAAAATAAAATAAATTTGACCGCTTAAAACTAAACTTGAGTCCATACCATTCATGAGGAAGAAATTGATCTTTAGAGGAACCTAAATGGTCTGGGGTCACTGTTATGAAAAGAAAGTACTCCTGATTCTGAGTAAAATACCATTACCACAGGTAGGTAGATTATTTCAAATGGTTGTAGAGATACTGGAGTTTTTGTTTTTTAAATCTGATATTCAGGGAATTTATGCAAATGGGTTTTGTGATGTCACCAAGTGAACTAAAGATGAGCTAAATTTACATGTATGTTTGAATATTCATTGAGCTACAAGTCGAAATCTTCAAACTTGTACTTAAAACTTATTTATAGCATTATGCAAACTATTTAAGTTTGCTTTGGGAAAATTTCAGATTATTTGTAGGAATATGGTTGCCATAGCAACAGGTAAATATAATGGCTTTATTTTAGAAACTGCGGGTTACATGATATTCTTGCATTCATTGTATATAGTCACCTCTCTCGCATCAAATATGAAAACATGCTTCAATACAACTGAGAGTTAACAAAATGCATCAGTTTTGAGTTTCACTACATTAATATTATGGTTGAAATAAAACAAATATGTGTAAGCTTTGCATAATGAATGGTAAAACTATATGTTTAAAC
This sequence comes from Hanleya hanleyi, assembly GCA_036873755.1. Taxonomy (NCBI): domain Eukaryota; kingdom Metazoa; phylum Mollusca; class Polyplacophora; order Lepidopleurida; family Hanleyidae; genus Hanleya; species Hanleya hanleyi. Next base: position 16,235 of record JAVTVY010032059.1, on the reverse strand, counting down.
AGTTTATTAGATAACATTATATAGTTGATTAAAACACATGTATCTATGTATAGCATGAATGCATGATATAACTATCTGTATGATAAGCATTTGGTTATATCTGATGAAATAGTTGTGTAGATATTAGATAGTTGTAAAATTATGCACATGGTTTCGATAAATGAAAATATGAGCAGTCATTAAATGATATTAAGCTGGGAGCTTCTTGAAATTGGAGCATGCTAGGAACCGGCATAAGGCATTCCAAAGAGAATGGCATGTGTGCCGAGGTGGAAATCAAAGGAACCCCCTGGCATAAGTTTTGGAACTCTGCGGAGAAAGAATGGCTTATGACATGCAATAAAATAGTACAGAGGGAATGACATTTGGAACTCCTTTCCAGCTTAATCAGAACACTAAACTGGGCATGGTGTATCTCATTTGGATCTCCAGCAAATGTCATTCCTATTAAGGAACTCCTGTCCTAATTTCAAGAAGCTTCCAGGGATCACAGGGATGTCCTTGAAATAAAATACGAAGGACTTACCTGCCCTTGTTAGATGCTGGTTTGCGACGTCATATCAGACCACCTAGCCAGACATCAATACTTGTATTGTTCAGTCTTCGGGAGGCTGATCTGATGTGACCTCACAATCAAGTAAAGATAAGCGATGATGGTTTGCAAATCTGAATTCAGCTGGGCTCGGCGTACCAGAAAGGTTCTAGCAGACAAAATACTGCAAATTGAAACTAAGTAAAATAGATACACTGATATTTCTGTAAACATAAATACATTATAAAAAGTTCTAAGATTTCAAAAATCCATTTTCTCTTGAACCCTATAATGTCACAGTGATGTAATTTTTAAGAGGATGATTTTGGACAATTTTTCGGTCAGATTTTTTTATTTTTTCTATTTATGTGTTTTCTTCACAAAAACTGCATGAAAAATTAGTGAATAATAATTTGTTGTGAAATAAAGTAGTTTTTGCCCACTTTTCCTCACAGAAGACTGGAAATTTTGAAGAAAAATGATGAAAATATCACTTTTGGGGCCATATTCAAATATTACATACAAAAAAAAAGAGATTTTTTTACCCCCTTTTAACCCAACATTCATAGGGGAAAATCCTGATTTTTAGACTCCCCTCCCCTTGCTGGTCACCATTTTGAACTTAACCATGATCCTCTGCTTGATGGGGGGTAATGCAAATAGGTTCAAAATGACCCCAATATGATAAACTACAAAGTCATGGAGTCACAGGGGAAACTGCAAAGTTTTGTCGTTCCATAGATAGGAGCAAAAAACCAACAACGGGGTGGAAAGTACCCCCAAAACCAATGGCAACCCCAGGCCAGGTAGGGTTAAGACTCTTGAATAACATGAATAAGGGAAACATTTTGAAGAATTCAACATGTCACAACTGTCTGAGAGCATGAACATTGTAATTCTCACTTGTCATGAATCTTTGTAATCTTATCATTATTATGTCCTTGAAATTACAGTGAAACCTGTGAATACAGACACCTGGGTAAACTGACCAACCTCTAAATACCGACATAATCTCGAGTCTCGATACTTAAATTTAAGGTATTTTGAATCTTGATAAACCAGAAGCCTACTAAAACTGACACTATAATCGGGTCCCAGGCATGGTCGGTTAGCACCTGCTACTGTTATCCTGACACTATAATCGGGTCCCAGCCATGGTCGGTTAGCACCTGCTACCTTTTATCCTGACACTATAATCGGGTCCCAGGCATGGTCGGTTAGCACCTGCTACTGTTATCCTGACACTATAATCGGGTCCCAGGCATGGTCGGTTAGCACCTGCTACTGTTATCCTGACACTATAATCGGGTCCCAGGCATGGTCGGTTAGCACCTGCTACTGTTATCCTGACACTATAATCGGGTCCCAGGCATGGTCGGTTAGCACCTGCTACTGTTATCCTGACACTATAATCGGGTCCCAGGCATGGTCGGTTAGCACCTGCTACTGTTATCCTGACACTATAATCGGGTCCCAGGCATGGTCGGTTAGCACCTGCTACTGTTATCCTGACACTATAATCGGGTCCCAGGCATGGTCGGTTAGCACCTGCTACTGTTATCCTGACACTATAATCGGGTCCCAGGCATGGTCGGTTAGCACCTGCTACTGTTATCCTGACACTATAATCGGGTCCCAGGCATGGTCGGTTAGCACCTGCTACTGTTATCCTGACACTATAATCTGGTCCCAGGCATGGTCGGTTAGCACCTGCTACTGTTATCCTGACACTATAATCGGGTCCCAGGCATGGTCGGTTAGCACCTGCTACTGTTATCCAGAGGATTTACAGCACATTACATATATTGGGTGTCATGATTCTTAACAAACTGTACATGTTGGGTTATGTTAGAGTTAAGGAAGGACCACTTTGGCAGTCATTGAAAATCCGTAAAGGGTGGATAATTGGTCTGTTTGGACAAGTCTCAGATAATCTCCCTTCACTTTTCTGCCTGGGTTTGAACATTGTGGGTCGTTCTGCTGGATGCGCGTATGTGTATATCTGTCGTCGTTTGTGTCTTGCACGTCAGGATCAAACACATCCTTTTATATGCCTGGTGAAACTGACTGTTAGTTATGGTGTAGATCACTGGGTTGAGTGAGATCTGGATCCAACTCAACATTGGGGTTAAAAGATGACACTCAGGGCACGTGATATCAGGATCAAAACTTCCCACAAGGGCATATGGGGCGATACAGACGATAAACACGGCACCAATAATCATCATAGTCTTAGTGAGCTGCAGACTGGTACTATGTCTTCTTGTGTCTGATGCTTCATTAAGGTTTGACTGCCTTGTGCTTACCCAGCTCTGGATTTTTTTCTGACTATGGTATACAGTGACTGCAATGCAAGTGTAACAGTATCCCATGAACACGATTGGAACGCCTACGCCCAAGCTGTAGATAACGATGCGATGAGAGTTGGTGTTGTCCGAGTCGGACTTCATATCGAAAGCACATGTGAGGGCGCGTGGCTGGAATCCGAAATCCCCCCATACACCGATGACTGCCACCATACTCAAGGAAAATGGGACAATCCAGCAGAGTAATATCAGGGTGATGACAACAATCTTATTGAACAATCGTGGCTGAAGTTGTGGATGGACCACATGAATATAACGATTTAGGGCGATTGTACACAGTGTCAGCAATGATGTTCCAACAAGACTGTATTTTAAACCAGCCAACCAGACACAGAACTGGTCTCCCCAAGGCTGCTCCCTGTTATGGTATATGAAGGCATGTATTGGCAGGGCGAATGCACAGAACAGGGAATCAACTACGCTTAGGTTACACACAAACCAATTGTTGGTGATCCTCTTCAGCTTGGGGCTTAGTAGTATGGTTAGTACGGTCAAGAAGTTACCAGTAAATCCCCACAGTGAGCAGAAAATGGCAACTATTTCAGGAATAATGATGGCCACTGTAGGAAGGTCCACCAGCTCTGACAGAGTATAGTTATTGGAATCATTCATCTCATTGCCAATCTTTTCCACTCGTTCTGATCGAAGAGTCTCAGAATATCAATTCCATTTCATTGAACTTTTTCTATCCAAAGTTCTCCAACATCTCTGTTCTGAATGTCCATTTGATCTGTTCTCACATATGTTGTTGTTCTATGTATAGTCTGTTACATTTCTAGCTTCCAATTGTTCTAAATTGATTATCTGTTGTTCAGATTCAAAACCTTCCGTAGTATCATTCCAATTTGATGTCATTGTTTTGGAATGAAGTTCTGCACATTGTTTTTGGCATTCAGTCTTTCAGTGATGTTACAGTATCTGTCTTCAGAAATCAATTTGTCTCAGTTTCAAGCTGCTTGTACCTTTCCTGTTGTCCATGCTAAGTACTGGTAATGATTTCACATTGTGCACATGATATTTTCATTGTTCATAACTTAGGTAACCATCACACTTTGTGATTATCCAAACATCAGCTGTTCTCATGAAATAATCTTGTTCCATTTTCCCCCGTATCTAGCTATGCTTTGAACGCCGCCTTCCACGGAACTTCTGATCATTTCGTGATCACACAGATAAACTGAAATGGAAGAAGATATGATTATTCTGAATCCTAATCACAGATAGCCTATTGAAGAGACTACCAGTATTAAATGTCCTCTGTTCAGAAATCTTGCACTCAAATCAACATAGATTTTGAGTGGAACCATGGCTCACAAAATCTAATCTTGTGTTGAAATGCCAAACGAATTCAACTGCAACATATCGGAAATATTACAACTTCATGTTCGAGAAACCTGGATAGATCCTCCTGTGAAATACCTCTTGATCTTGAATAGGGAAGCCTGCTGTTATCCTATTAAATATTCAGTGTTTCCAGTTTCTGAAAATGCTACTTGCCAATCAAGAGCTCTCATGATGATCTGTCTGATGAATATCAGTAGAATAGTTTGTCAGCGTTATACTGTGCTACAGCCACAAAGTGTATGTATCAATGGGGACATCCGATCATGCTGATAGCATTCAGTACGACACATTGATGAAGACCACTCACATTGGGGATTCTATGATCTGCATTCCAGTTACTTTCCTGGGGCAGTTGACTGGCTATTAAACAGGTTATTGTACCCAATAATGCAGTAAAGCATGAGTAAAGCTTTAGGGTTGATCAATTCTGCATTCATGAAGTGTTTAATGACCACTTCCATCAGCACCCACAGTGAGGTATACATGTCATGATATAGTAGACCAAGGACATTAACACATTTGTCCATTTTCACCCCAGAAGCAATAAACGGACACTCAGAAAATCAATTAATTTGTTTTCATTTATCTTAACAGCAACTATCATGGCATGTACATGTGTGTTAATAGCCTGACATAGATACACAATAGATACATAATGGCCCTGAAATAGCCATTCCATCAGGGTATTAGTACCGGAACATAGGCCATATGATCAAAAGTGTTTGTGTATTCAGCAGTGGCTATCATGTCATGGCAACAAAGCCCACTCAACGATCAGAATATTATCACCATTTACATGTACCACTAAATAAAACTATTACTTGCCATTTGACAACATCATGGGCCAAGGTCGAAAGAACTGACATTTACCTTCAACTGACATTTAACAAGGCCTCGTTCAAGTAAAATGGCACTGCAAATCTAGGGAATAAACAACTATCATCTCTGTAAAAAAATACCATCCGTTTTGACAGTTTTCTATCTACAGGAGACTAGTGATTAGCTATTCTGCTGTAAGCAGTGATCTGTCATTCTCCCAACCAGGAGACTAAAGTGTTTAACTATTCTGCTGTAAGCAGTAATCTACAATTCTCCCAGCCAGGCATGCTATGGGACCAGTGACTAGCTATTCTGATGTGAGAAGTAACCTACCTTTCTCTCAACCAAGAGACTAGAGATTATCTATTGTTCTGTAAGCAGAGATCCACCATTCTCCCAACTAGGGGACTAGTGATTACCTATTCTGCTATAAGCAGAGATCTACCATTCTCCCCACCAGGGAACTATCAATTACCTATTCTGCTGTAAGCAGAGATCTATCTTTCTCCCAACCAGGAGACTTAAGTGGGGAGCTATTCTGATGTTAGCAGTGATCTACCATTTTCTCGACCAGGAGACTAGAGATTACCTATTCTGCTTTAAGCAGTAACATACCATTCTCTCCATGTGTTAACCAGCTCCTGTCTTCTCCAAATGTTTCATTCATTGGCATCTCCAATACTGTCATTCATTGACATATTCATGTTGTGTTGTTTATTGGCATTTCCAGATTTGTCATCATTGAAATCTCCAAGTTTGTTATTTATTTGATGAAATATATCTCCAAGTTTTTCTTTCATTAGTTAAAATTTATCTTGTTTATTCATTGGCATCTCCAAGAGTGTCGTTCATTGGCATTTCCATTCAATAGAATCTCCAAATTTGTCATTCATTGTCACTTCCAAGAGGGTCATTTGTTGGCATCTACAAGAGTGTCATTCGTTGGCACCTCCAAGAGTGTCGTTCATTGGCATTTCTAAGAGTGTCATTCATTGGCATTTCCATTGAATAGCATCTCCAAATTTGTCATTCATTTCAATTCCAAGATGGATATTTGTTGACATCTACAGGAGTGTCATTTGTTGGCATCTCCAAGATTGTCATTGGTTGACATTTCCATTCAATAGGATCTCCAAATTTGTCATTCATGTTCACTTCCGAAAGAGTCATTCATTTGCATGTACAAGAGAGTCATTCATTGTCAGTTCCAAGAGAGTCATTCAGTGGCATTTCCAAGAGTGTCATCCACTGGCATTTCCTTTCAATAGAATCTCCAAATTTGCCATTCATTTTCACTTCCAAGACGGTCATTTGTTGGTATCTACAAGAGTGTCATTCATTGGCATCTCCAATAATGTCATTCTTTGGCATTTCCAAGAGTGTCGTTCATTGGCATTTCCATTCAGTAGCATCTCCAAATTTGTCATTCATTGTGACTTCCAAGAGAGTCATTTGTTGGCATCTACAAAAGTGTCATTCATTGGCATCTCCAAGAGTGTCGTTCATTGACATTTCTAAGAGTGTCTTTCATTGACATTTTCTTTCAATAGCCTCTCCAAATTTGCCATTCATTTTCACTTCCAAGACGGTCATTTGTTGGCATCTACAAGAGTGTCATTCAATGGCATCGATCTGCAAGAGTGTCATTCTTTGACATTTTTCCATTCAATAGCATCTTCAAATTTGTCATTCATTTTCACTTCCAAGAGAGTTATTCATTGGCATCTACAAGAGTCATTCATTTTCACTTCCAAGAGAGTCATTCATTGGCATTTCCATCTCCAAGAGTGTCATTCACTGGCATTTCCATTCAATAGCATCTCCAAATTGGTCATTCATTGTCACTTTCAAGAGGGTCATTTGTTGGCATCTTCAAGAGTGTCATTTGTTGGCATGTCCAAGAGTGTTGTTCAATGAAATTCAAGAATTCTTGACTGCCATTTCCTAGAGTATCTCCAAGTTTTTTGCTCATTGGCCTCATTGTTGGCATGTCCAAGAGTGTTGTTCAATGGCATTTCCATTCAATAGCATCTCCAAATTGGTCATTCATTGTCACTTCCAAGAGGGTCATTTGTTGGCATCTTCAAGAGTGTCATTTGTTGGCATGTCCAAGAGTGTTGTTCAATGAAATTCAAGAATTCTTGACTGCCATTTCCTAGAGTATCTCCAAGTTTTTTGCTCATTGGCCTCTCCAAGGGTTATGTTCAGTGGCCTCTCCAAGTGTTCAGTTCATTGGCCTCTCCAAGCATGTTGTTCATTGGCCTGTCCAAGTGTTATGTTGATTGACCTCTCTGTGAGTGTTGTTCATTGACCTCTCCAAGAGTGTTGTTCATTGGCCTCTCCAAGGGTTATGTTCAGTGGCCTCTCCAAGTGTTCAGTTCATTGGCCTCTCCAAGCATGTTGTTCATTGGCTTGTCCAAGTGTTATGTTGATTGACCTCTCTGTGAGTGTTGTTCATTGACCTCTCCAAGAGTGTTGTTCATTGGCCTCTCCAAGAGTGTTGTTCATTGGCCTGTCCAAGAGTATCGTTCAGTGGAAACTCCAGGAGTGTTGTTCATTTGTATCTCCAAGTGTTTTGTTTATTGGCATCTTTGAGAGGGTCATTAATTGGCATCTCCAAGTGTTTACTACTCGGCTTCACTAAGCGTATCATTCATTGGCCTTTCCAACATATCTTCATACATGTAGCATTTAGGGGAATATTGGTGACAGTAATCTCCCAGGTGCTTTCATAGTCTCTCCCCTATGATAACGGTGGACAGTTCAATTTGGGAAATTCAAAGTGTTCATTAAACAAGGGTTGGCTTCAGATTTCTCCATACTGTCTTGCATTAGTGTGACACTGTGTATGTAGATCACTCTGGGGAATACATTAATAATGACAGTACCATTGGACTAGATGGACATGCTGGAACGGCTCGCATCATGGGTGATGTCCTGACTGGGCTGATCAGTGTCCAAGATGATAGGAACTGTGGACACTCGTGTTCTGGCACATGTAGGCACTGTCGTGACATGACTGAAAAAAATGTTGAAAACAAAGTTAAATCCTGTCAGCTCACTCACTCCTGATCAACTTTAACCTTCTCATGCATAGATAAGCAACAAGAGCTTCACATTGTTACAGTCAACAAGAATTTGGCATGGAAAATCTCCCATATGTCACTTATATCAATTACCCATCTCTGGAGCACTATTTAATATTCGATCATTTAATCTATCAGGGGATCTGTTCTTGTGTCATTAAATATCACTCTATGGTGACATTAAGTACAGGTACCTGCTCATTTGGTTGCTCGTCTTACACTGTGAACACTGTAATCTATTTGTTTTTAGTCCCAAGCACGGTGCTTTAGGTTTACACCTGCCTGTACATGCATATATCTACTTAACAATATCTTTTTACAGCTAGAATTATGTGGCGTCATCGTTATATTGATAACTGATAATTTTGTACGGTGTAACTAATTTACATTCATTTATGTACATGTACCCACACATAAATGTACAAATATCACTCAATGGTGAACAATAGATCATGTGGATCTGAATGTTCTGCCCATGCAGGTAGATATTGATGTCTTTTATCAGGTGATGTCACACCAAGGTTTATTTTACATGTATTTCAAATATCAAGCAGTTGTGGCAGAGGAAGTTTGAGTTGAAATATTAGATTTGGCTTTATACAGATCAGTCTTTATAAACTCTATACACTGTTCATGGTTTATAAACTCTATACACTGTTCATGGTTTATAAACTCTATACACTGTTCATGGTTTCTGTCAGTCATACTTTATAGTTTAATCATCATAAATGTGAGCTTTTCTGATCAATTTATTGTCACCAGTTGTCGCAACATGTTAGAACACTCTGAAGTAATCGATAAGATCGAATAATGATGTAAATCTGAGCCTGTTCAATTGTTTTCTTCCTCATCCATAAGCATGCTATTGCATAATTAACCCTTATAATTAACATGTTCAAATATTTACCCTTATTACTTATGGAGACAGTGAAAATATGTTGTTGTGTAACATTATGGCATGCATGGACAGTTTATTGCTCTAGCTCTCCAGATATACTCCTGATCATTTATGCTTAAAATGGTGTCATACAAATCCCTTTAGCCATCTATCTGTCAGGCCGTCCGTCATAAAATCTGTCCGTATGACCTAATTCATCAGGGTGCTTCTGGCTGTTTATATGCTAAGGTGTACAAATAGGTGTGACACAGAGTTTAAACCCCAATTTCAGATAAACAGTAATTTCTGGTGAAGAAATAATAGAGACCTTTGCTGTATGCAAAATTAACAGTTAAAAGATAAGCTACATGTATGCATTACATTTGATAATTCACAATGCTTTGCAATAATGTACATGTATTACTGTCAATGTTGAACGAATGTTGACAGACATTTCTGGATGATTTGATCATTTTCTTCTTCATTTTCTTAAAAAAATATCACTGTTTATCACTCAAATTTAATACTGAACTCTGTCCAGTGAATAAACATGAAAAAATAATTTCTCTAACATTTTTTAGATTTTTAGGGGATTTTTTCCATAAATGTTGGACAAACATTGACAGACAAACATGTGCTGTACATGTATCTATATACTATTAATGTTTGTTCGAGTCTCGCACGGGACTGGCCCATCCAGCACTAGTATTTGTGCTTTACTGAGAAAATGTCATCCTAAAAATAATTGGATATAAATGTGGTGTATCACAAAACATCTATTTCTCAGTTAGAGAAGACATACCCATTTTATAATCTATGAGCAGAGGATATCATTCCATGGAAGCAGAGATGAAACAAATGCATTGATAATCCATCTTATCAAGAGATAAAATTGTCATAAAACAGTTGGACGAACACATGACAGACGAACATTGACAGAAAACCATGAGATGTATTACAAGAAGTCTAGGTCTCTGCTGATGGAGATCTATGCACTTATAGCTAGGAACTGAGGAGTACATTCAATAAAAGTATAAAAGTCATTGACTTGATCACTCACTTGGTTTAATAATAAAAAAAACGTATTTAAGTCGGACTAACCTATGACAAACAAAAGGTTGGACGAACACATAACAGATGAAATGTTGGATGAACATTGACAGATAAACATGTGCTGTATTACAAGAGAGCTAGGTCTCTGCTGATGGATATATTTGCACTTATCAGCAAGGAACTGGGGAGTACATTCAATAAAAGTATAAATTTAATTGGGCTGATCACTTATTTAGTATACTAATAAATAAACACATAATTAGTCGGACTAACACATGACAGACAACATGTTGGACGAACATTGACAATGATTGACAGACAATCATGCACTGTATTTACAAGCAGGCCAGGGGTCTGCCAATGGAGATGTACACACTTATCAGCTAGGAAATGGGGAGTACATTCAATAAAATTGTGAAAGTCATTGTGTTGATCACTTATTTAGTGTAATAATGAAAACTAAAACATATTTATGTTGGACGAACACATGACAGACAATTCAAGCTTCAACTTCAAAACAATCCAGGCGAAGTTTAAATTAACATCAACCAGCAATACTTTTACAAATTAAAGATGTTTAGTTTGGGAGAGGCCTTGAGATCATTGTATAGAATTAGGCCCCAAGTTTCATGAATTTTCCAATTGTGAAAATTCATAGCATAGTTGACAATGTTTGTCCAACCAAGTGTTGGGAGTTTTCAACCAAAAAAAATGGTTAGTCCATTAATCAACAAATTTTGTAGGAAAGAAATTAGAAAAAATGATCACCTTTCACCACATATCAGTTTGCCACAACACACATGTTTATTATTTGAAATATGCCTGCCCGAAATTTCCATACTGTGTACATGTCACAATATGGAAATTTCTTACAAAAATCAAACAATAAATAGTGAATATGGATAATTTATTTTCTCAATTCTGATGTCCTGGCATGATATTATAATATTTATCTCTGCAAACATAGAGTATAAAAAACTGTTTTTGCTCTTGTTCTGAACAGATTCAATAAAACAATAAACTCTTTGGAAAATTAATACCCAATTTGTACACCTTTAGCAAATAAATCGCCTCCTAGCATAGTACATACACTGCCTATGCAGGAGCATGCTGCTTCCATGCTGCGAATTTGCAGCTTGGACCCCAGCATGGGAGCTACAAGCATACTGCAGCCATGCTGGAATGGAGCATGATTCTGGCATGATAGCTTATACAACCTGCACAGGGGCATGCTGAAACCATTCCAGTTTTTGGACTTGGACTCCTGTCCACAACTTCTTGGCTTCACCCTATATGTCTCTTGAACTACATGTAAGCTTCGCCAAACCCCCCAACCCTTGTATATTCCTACATTTACTCAATCGATGCACTACCCTTGGCAGGATATCCCCACCCATAGGGAAACAAATGTTAAAGTTTTGGACTATCCACAGCTTCTCAGCCTCACCCCATGTTTCCTGAACTAATCCCTGCCACCCTAACCCTGATATATTCTGGAAGCTTACACCATGCTGCAACCTGTCTCCTGAACTAAGCTCCGCCCGACTTCCCAACCCTTGTTGCGGGTGGTTGGGTGGGTTCAGGTTGCTGTTGCTTCAATGCATTTTGCTGAGAAGCAACAGGAACTTGATAACGTGATGTCTAGTACTGTAATATCATTTGTCTTTATTGCACCATGTACGTGTCCTGTCTGTGTCTTGTGTGCTGTCCTCAGTGTTTTATAGGGTGGATGGAGGGTGTCTGGTTCCATGCTGCTTCAAAGATTTCTTCTTTGAAGTAGCAGGAACAAATATTGTTGAAAGCGACATTAAATTCTATTCACTCACTCACTCGCCCAACCCTTGTATATTGCTACACTTATTCAACCCATTCACCACCCTCAGGAACATGTCACCATCCCCGGGGCATCAAGTCTCATCCTTTATCTCCTAAACTAAGCCCCATACCCTCATATATTCTGGGAGCTTAAATCATCCTACATTTATTCCACTCATGCACTATTGCTGGGAGCATGTCCCCACTCCTGGTGCACAGAGCCCAACTCTATCTTCTGAAGTAAGCTTCACCTAATCCCACACCCACATATATTCCGGGAGCTTGCATCATGCACTTATTAAACCCATCCTCTATCCTCGGGGAGCATGTCCCCACCCCCGGGGCACTGAGCCCTTCCCATTCATCTTCTAAACTAAGCTCGCCCGGCCCCATACTATCATATATTCCGGGGGCTTACATCATCCTACACTTATTCAATCCATCTGCTACCTCCAGGAGCATATCCGCACCCACGGGGCACCGAGCTCCACCCTTTGTCTCCTAAACTAATCTTCGCCTGACCCAATACCCTCATATATTCCGGGAGCTTACATCGTGCTACACTTTTTCAATGCCTTGCCCCACCCCATACCCTCATATTTCAGTTTCTAATTTTGTATCTCTAATATGTGATACTAACCTACTGTTAGGTATGATATATACACACACACATGCCGAATCACCTACGATATAATCCTTTATATTTAATAACTAATAGTTTGATGAAATTAGTTTATTTCAGAAGTACATTACCGAACCCTGTGAGTTTTTAATTTCATGCCACCATAAATGAAGGACACCATTTCCTTCAATTTTGTTATCAAATCATTCTATTCCACATCTTGTGATTTACCCTAAAGATTTTCTCACTAACCGTATTTGTATCCACAAACTGAGTTCCTAAAGTTAGGGTGCACACTGTGCATATGATCAATTTCATGAATTGATTTGAATTTCTGACCTGGGTCCTCAGACTGGCAGATGGTGTCAGTTTGCTTGTTTCATGTGCAGGAAGCTTTCCATGGGCAACGATTTGGTGTAAGACTCACGAAATATAATTGACAAATGATCTACTGCAAGTTGTATTGTCAATCTTTTGTCCAGGATATTACCATTTCAATGGGAGGTCTTACACCAAAGCCTTGCCTTTCCATGGCCTTCATGTCAGAACATACCACTACCCTCGAGAGCACTACATTCTAATCCCCGTCCCCCAAACCCTGATATATTTTGGAATGGCCTCCTGAACTAAGCTCCGCCTGACATCCCAACCCTTGTATATTGCTACACTTATTCAACCATTTCACCACCCTCGGGTGCATGTCCCCACCCCCAGGGCACAGAGCCCCACCTTAAATCTCCTAAGCTCAGCCTCGGCCGACCCCATGTCCTCATATATTCCTGGAGCTCACTCTACCTTTGGTCACAACCCTATGTGCCAAGCCCCATCCTCTTTCTCCAAAACTAATCCTCACTCAATCCTCAGATATTGCATTTGAGTTTATGTATCCAATATATCTTGGCAGAAATTTGTGTGTAGTCTGCAATGTTGGTATAATTCTGCCACCCCTCAATAAATTAGAGGGTTCGATTAATCAGGCTGAGCCCCATTTGTTTGAATTTGACCCAAAAGTGATTGACATAGCAGCCTTAATTGACATGAAGTTGATCAGGAATGGGAATCAGTTGGAACAATACTGGAAAGATCTATGTAAAAACATGAATTATACACAAGGAATAATAGATAACAAGGAAAAATCAGTATGAAATATTACCTCAATTGTGAATAAGAATTATCAATTTTATTTGTGAGATATCGCCTCAAATACATGTCATTTGGGACCCCAAAGTCTCCTACCTAAATTCTGGGATAGTAGTTTCTACATTTTTCACAAACATGCACTCCAGTCTCTTTTTAATGATTTTATTTAAATCTGGAACTGGGGCATTCACTTCCGAATGAACATCCTTTTCATTATTACAAACTCTAATGCAATTTTATAATATGCAGACTGTAGAAAACCCCCCAGCGCAATAACCTGCATGGACAGAGAGATTCATAGTATGTGCATATAGCAAGTTCCTGTCCAGGGCATTACAATTGGAAGTCAGACATTTCTGATCACTCATTGAGGGAATGGTTAACTTATGATTGATTGCTATGTTTGTACAAATTATCTTTGGATGCTTCTGGTCTGTATAGGCCATGTCAACAGTGTCAATGGTGAATTTAATAGATACAGACCAGTCAGACTAACAGATTGTAATCATGGTTCGCACACTACCTTGAAAATCTTGAATTGCCTTGAAAATGACAATTTAAAATTCAAGGCCTTGAAATGCCTTGAAAAATGGGAAATCGGGTCATGTACCTTGAAAAGGCCTTGAAAACGGGAATTCTTAGCATGTTGTTGTCAATTCTGTAAAGTTGAGAGTTGTGAGTGAATGTTGAATCGCCCATTGTCATCCGTTAGCAAAAATAAGCCCCGATTATGACCGTAAGATTATTTTCTCAAATGGTTGTCACACTGTGTAAAGGGAGACTATCCACGGTATACAGGTTCTCCTTGGAAATCAGAAACCTCACTCTCGTAAGTGACTGTTTGAATCTCGGCCACCGCTTCTGCGCAATGAATATATATAATGTCACCTGATCACGTGGGCCCGCTACATCGCGAACCCTCAGATTTCCATTGAGTTTTCCTGCCGAATGAGTATTTTTTGGGTTTCTGACAGGTCCAGCAGAACTAAGTGGTTTTTGGCGGCTTTTGAAAATTGTTTCGTTTTTGACATTGAACATCATCTGCTAAATACAAATTGTGAAAATGGTGTGCCTTTTCAATACAAATTGGCTAAAGGATGACAAGTATAAGGACTGCCTTTGGCAGCATGCAGACAAACGCAAAGCTCTGTGTGCTGTGTGTAAGAACGATATTGACGTCGGCAAAATGGGCGAGTCAACCTTGACTTCCCACCTGCGTGGCAAAACACATATCTGCGGTATGGAAAATTTAAGACGGATAACGAGGACCAGTAGCCCAATTACGGATTACAAGGCTCAGAGAACGCCACATGGGTGACGGTGTGTAAATAAATAAGCTATCCACAAGACCTCATGTACATTTGAATGTGACAGAAACATCAGACTATCACACATCTTTAACATTTGAAAGTGTCATATTTAACATTTAATAGGCAGCGTATCGTCAATGCATGACAAGGTTATGTATGAAGAATAATATCTCAGCAAGACATTATTAAAAGTCTATGTATCATTGGATACTGGTTGTGAAAAAGGTAGGAACATTCAGAAAATTTGTCTGTATTCCTTTATTACATAAAAAGTGTATACCTTGAAAACAGGAATTATTACCTTGAAAAGACCTTGAAAAGGCCTTGAAAACTGGGGCCTCCAAGGTGTACGAACCCTGTGTAATGTCACTTCAATCCAGTCAATAAGAGAAAATGTGTTTACTTTCCGCTTGAGCATTGGATTTATAAATTGTTTTCACAGTTTCTTTGTTTTGCCTTGCAGCATCGATGATCCATGGATGCATTTAGCAGACGGTCACATGTTTATATCCCATACCTCTGCAGGATACTGTCATGTATCAGAACTATTTCACCATGAAGCTTATCAAAGTCTGGTCAGACTGAACAAGTTTCATTGATTGATCATTACAGGCAGGGCCTGATCCAAGCCATTTTTGAGCCCATTATATTGGGCTTGGGCACCCGAATGAAAAAGGGGCCCTCAGTTTCTCGGTGAAACAAATAGTAATGCAAGAAATGTTTCTAAATATCAAGTTGTCGGGTGGTATTTTATATCGTTTAATATTCCCAGAACACATGGATTTCACCCCAGCCTAGTTCACTGTAATACCACACTTGTTGTTGTGTATGGATGTCCAACTAAAAATCAGGCCCTGATAGCAGGATTGAAAAAACTGCTTGTCGAAAAATTCCATTTCAATCCCAAATTTGACCTGTCCACTTTTTATTTTCTTCTATCCCTCCCATGTTAAATTTTCCAATTTGTGCCTATATCCAAATGTGGAATGTACCTGTCTAGTGGACAGGTGGACTGGTCTCTGGGTAACACCATGCCTGATATGGTAATAATTCCAGATTAAGCAGATGGTTATTCACCCTTTTTATACATATAGATACCAATCTCAGTGATAGTATTGAGCTATGATAGATTTTTTGGAACCATTATCCAAACAGGTATGGCCATCCAATAACCAAAATGACTCCCCCATAACCACTACTTTCTGCAAATAATACAAGGACCTGCAGACATAGTAGTTTACAGCATAGTAGCTTTTTGCTCAGCCTATTCT